>JBBPBX010048092.1:0-14462 GCA_038048925.1 Garcialebias charrua | reverse complement strand
GTCATCGCATTAATTAAAAGTCATGAAAGGGCCTTCGCTGAGCCACAGCAAGTAATTTTCAGCATCTAAAGCTACACAAAGCACAACGTATCAGCAGTTTAATTAAAATTTATATTGTAAATGTGGCACCGTGTCCCTTCTGCATAGTCACTTACAATGAGTGGGTTTTGCCAAAGAAATCCGACAGATTCTATTTACCCGTAGTAAACAAACACCAAAGATCCGCAACTTTTTTTTGTTTTAAATCAGTGATTTTACAAACAGTTTTTAGCCACAGCCTTTCTCTGCTTCAAAGCATCTGAACAACATGGCACTTAAAAGCTTGGGGTTTGCAGCTGCTGCTTCTGTTTTTTGTTCACCTCAAGAAAAACATTAATTTAAAAGTCATAAAGAAAAAGAGCATTTTGGGTTGGATATGTAGAAAAAACAGTGATGATGAAAATGATGACCTAATATCTCAAATGCTGTAAAATCTAACGTTTAACGATGTGCAAACATCAACTTTATCTGCAACATTAAAAGTGAACTATGTAGTTTCTGCAGGCCGCTTGGACTTAGAAAAATTTCCAGCATGTAAAAGCATTCTGCTCCCTCCCCTCAGAGCCATATATGACTCTGAGGGGGAGCCAGACAGTCTGTTCTCTGTTGAACTTGAGATCTGCTCCGCCCCCTGCTGTGTGTCTGCTCGGAGCGCTTCAATATTCTGTGATTATATGTTAAAAAAAAAGTTTTAAAAATATAATAAAACCATAGAGCACTTGTCCAACAACACAAAAACCAGCAGAAATCATCAGAGCTTCACGAAGCAACGTTGGACATGATTTAATTCGCTCGTGACTTCCTCTTTCTGTCAGTGCAGGTCTGGAATGCTCCGCCCCCACTACATGTCCTGTCTGCGCTGCGAATTTCTGTGAATTATATGTTAATAAAACGTTTTAAAAATATTATAAAACCATGGAGCACTTGTCCAACAACACACAAACCAGCAGAAATCAGCAGAGCTTCACGAAGCAACGTTGGACATGATTTAATTCGCTCGTGACTTCCTCATGTCTGTCAGTCGATGTCTGGTATGTCTGGAATGTTCCGCCCCCACTACATGTCCTGTCTCTGCGCTCCGAAGTTATGTGATTATATGATAATATAATGTCCTAAAAAATATAATAAAACCATGAATCACTCGTCCAACAACACAAAAAGACCCTGCAATCAGCAGAGCTTCACCAGCCACTTTGGACATGATTTAATTCGCTCGTGAGTCGTGACAAATCAATTTCCTCATTCCTGTGAGTGGAGGATGAAGCGATCACTTGACTTTTGGCAAAAAAACAAAATAAAAGTCCAGCTCTGGGATGAAGAAGGGATATTTAATACATTTGTGTCACATACAAAACAGTCCTGCATCGCTTTGCAATCCTTTGAATGAGAACGAGCCGCGGCGCTGAGGCTGGGACAGGCGGGGGCGTGGGTTGGGGCGTGACAAACAACTCTGTTTTTATTGGCTGGTCATTGTCCGGGTCACTCTGTGTTTTTAGTGTTTTTATAAATGCTGATAGAGAAGCAAGGGGACTATAGTTTTTTTCAGAGATTACTTTGTCTAACATCAGTTTGTCAGTAGATAGTGACAGAGTGAAGAAATATGTTAAAAATATATTGTTAGAAAAGTTACAGACTACATGTACTGTACATTACAAAGTTACATAGTACAGCTTTAACACGTTAGATATTAATCTGATTACAGTATTAGGACATTATACATATTTGATCACTTTATAATCTCTCATGAACGTGACACTGACGTCTTTATTAATGTTAAACTGTGCTATACAAATAAAGTTTATTATTATTATTATTATTATTATTATTAAACACTTCAAAGCTGAAGAGGATTTCACCATCGATCAGGCACACATTTATACATCGGCGCTTTTGACATTTTCTCCCTTAAAATAAAAAAGGTGCATTTTTCTAAAGCACGGTAAATGATATTTTCTGTCTGACGTATCCCTGGCAGAGCGACATCAACTGCATGAGAGTTCTCACACTTCACAACACAACTTTTTTTAATTTATTATTGTTTTGTGGCAACAGAGAGGCTTGGGCAAAAACATTTAGACAGTTTTGAATAACATATTTAAGAAAACTAATTGACAACTTGCAATGCAATACTTCATTTTATTTATTTATTACCGGTAACCTTTATTTAATCATGCCAATCCCACTGTGGTCACAATACCTGGGGAAAACCCACACAGAACATGAGAACATGCAAACTCCACATAAGACACTAGGTCCAAACCAGGACCTACTTGCTGTGAGGCAACAGGCTGCAACAACTTTAATTCAATTCAATTTTAAAATACTTTATTAATCCCAAAGGGAAATTGTGTTGTAGCTCATCATCCTGGTTTCATTCAAGAGTTGTTATAGCTCACGTGTGTCAAACTCAAGACCCGGGGGCCAAATGTGGCCCTTGTTTACGTACATATTTTCTGTCCCCCAAGATGATATGCAAAACATAAAATACTCCGATCTCTTGAATTTTTCAGTAATCTTTGATGATGATGTTGAAAGCACAACAGAGAACATCAAATGAAACCAATCAAACTCTTGTTGAGAAACCTGTGACCAAGAAAAGATGTTGGGTATCTAGTTAATGTAGTTTCTGAAATTGGCCCTTAGTTTGAAAAAAGGTTTTAATATTGGCCCCCTTTTGTAAGTGGGTTTGACACCCCTGATATAGACGCTGATAGCTGTGGGCAGGAAGGATCTCCTGCAGCGAACCCGAAAAATCTGGCCACAAGATACCGATCCGTCCACCTGGATCCAGCTTGCTGTCAGATCCAGTGGGCCTCTCGGTCCTCCCGGGCAGTGGGACTGACCGAATGCCGGGGAGAATTCCTCCCTGAGCGATGGTCACTCCTCCCAGCAGTCCGCTGAGCTCCTCGTCACCATGGACAGACAGCTAAAGGTGCCAGATTATCCCGCTCCTCCCATTGTCATGAGCCGAGTTTCCCACCAGCTCCAGGATCTGGGCGGCCAAGTACTCAAGCACCACCGCCAGGTTGATGGGAATTCATCCATGGCGCCTCCTTTTTAACTCATTTAGGATTTGGGGCAATGGCTGAAATATTATTTGAGCTTTTCAGATGTTAACCAGCTGCTCCTGGTTGTTAAAAAAAAACTTGTTGCCATGGTTACGCATAATAACAAATGCCCAAAAGTAAAAAGGTTTCAGTAAAAATCCTTCCAGCTGTGCAGCATCCGATACCATTGGAAACAATCATCAGAAAAAAGTGATTTACATCCAGACAAAAGGGCAGTTAAAGTTTTGTCTTATTTTAAGAGGGGGTCTCTTGAATGTATCGGGACTTTGGCAAGGTTCAGTTTATCTGCATTTTGCCAAAAGCCTCGCCAACTCATCTCATGAGCACTCCAGCTCGTTTCTGACAGGAAAACATTCAGGGCAGTAGTGCAGGTCTAAAAACAACATTAATAATTTTAAAAAGGCGTTCAATAAAAAAGATCAACTGGACTTTATTTGTTGCAGAAAACGTTTTGACTCCTATCCAGGAGGCTTTTTCAATTCCATGAACAAACTGTGAGAAGTTTGGAGTTATAACAGAACCACGCACCATCATATGTAAATTGCAAGCTGAGGTAACACATACATGTAAATTGACAGATCACACCTTAACAGTAGGGGGTTCCCTTGAGGTCTCTGACAGAAGACACAACACTGTATGTAAATTGACAAAAAACAACTCCCAACCAACAAACAGAGGCTTCTCAAAGAAATTTGTTAGTCTAATTTACAGACAAGACACCTCTGTTCCCATCCGGTGTAAAACGTTTCGGAATCAGTCCCAAAACTGAGTTATAAGTCTTGGAAAGTTGAAATCTCAGACCTTAATCAGACATTAATAATTATTATTTATTGAAAAAAAAAAAGAACATTTGAGATCCATGTGTGTTCATTTAAAAGTCGGTCAGCCGTTCCAAACTAGTTCTCATCTTCATCTCCTCCAACCTACAGGACGTTTTATTCTCTTCGTATGAAGCGTCACCACCACAAGTGATCTATTTTACCAACTTTGTGCAAACCCACACAGCCCGACAACACTCACATGCAAACACAAACAGACAGTTTGTTGTTTCCAGTTGTAACTCCCCACCTCCCTGCATTCAGCAAGAACTATGAAAGAAAACGCCTTATTCATTGGACAGATTGCCCTTTAGTCTACAGCAGCCCCGAGAGAAAACACTCCCTACTTTTGTTGCTTCTTTGCCAAATGACAATGATTTATTTAAATACAGTATATAAATAAATAACTAGAGAAAAGGAATTCCTGTGCTTAAGGGAAGATTAACATCCTTTAATACATTCTAACAAGAATTGCTCTTTCCTCAGATTCTGCCAAAAAATAGAAGAGCACCTATAGGCGTGTTTCCATCAAGGTTTCTAGGTGCGCATTATGAAGCATCGCATCAGAAAAGCTAAATGGAAACGGCATAATTCGAGTTAACTTCCTCTAAGTCGCTCTAAAGTTTATACGCTCGCTTGAGGTAGTTTTTGGGGAGTCGATTCAGAGCTGAGTCGGCTAAACGACAGATGGAAACAGATTAGCCGACTCAGTTCTGCCGCAGCGAACATTCACGTCACGTGACTGATCAGCTGTTTCCGCTCCGGACAACATGTAACATCGCTAAAACTAGTTGGCATGACAGAATAAATACAACTTGCCCGATAGCAACACATACCTGAAATATTCTCTCCATTTTGCCGAGATGTCTGTTTTCAAACGCTACTTCCTGTTTACTGTGGAAGTGCGTAACGCTGACGTCTGACGTATGGCGCTGACGTGTGACGTAATGACGCTGACGTCTGACGTAGAGACGCTTTGCGTGGCATTGCAGATGCGCTTCAAGCCAGTTTAATGGAAACACTTCTGATCCTCATAATTTTAATTTACATTTTAGCGAAATTTTCTAAAATTCGCTCAAAAATCGAATTTAAATTGGATGGAAACATAGCTATTGTTTTGAGGCATTAGTGACAAAAAGCTAACAGCAGAGGACCGATCAAGACCGGCTCTCGCTGTTCATGTTGCGTTACTGATGTGGAAAATACTCCAAGCACACATGCCTGATTAAAACACACAAAAGCAACTAAGCAAGCGGTGGCAAAACACCTGTGGCCAGCAGGGAAGGAAGCAAACCTGATCTCTATAAATCAGAAAGTGCGTCTTGACTTCAGGTGCATGTAGACAAAAGCTCCCGAACTCAAACAGCCCATGGCCTTTTATTTATTAAAGGAGCTACCGGATTATTTCATTTCGCTCTGAGTGAGTCTGTAATATCTCACTTGAGGGTTTGCAGGTTTAAAGAGAAATTGTGCAGATTAAAGTTGAGTTAGCCAAGACAGAAAAGTGCTACAAAAGCACAGAAACTAATCCAATCAGTAACACAATATAAAAGGTCACAAGTACAGTATTTAATCAATACATACTTTTCCCTTCAACTAAGGAACCGTTCATCCATCTTTGTACTTGTTTTGGTCACTAGAAAATGCCACTGACAGCACGGCGAGATTTATAACGGCCATCTTACTAGGTGCTACACCTATCACCACGTGTTGTTTACACCTAACCTGACACCTAGTGAGTACTGTACAGGTAGTCCCCGACTTACGAGCGAGTTCCGTTACAACGAGTTGCTCGTAACATGGAAATCTCGTAATTCGGAACGGCCGCCACGTGTCTCGTAAGTCCGGAATTTCGCTCGTAAGTTGGAACGGTTTTGCTAGCGCGACTACAAACACTCGTTTTTCATCGAAAAACTGCTTACGAGTGCATAAAAATGATCGGAAACGTGTGTCCACATGTTTAGCTAACGAACTGTGGTGAAAAAACACAGAAAAACTCGGTATTTTTTGCGTTTTTTCCAAAAATTCGCCAGCTCGTAAGTCCGGAACCTCGTAGGTCAGAGCGCTCGTAAGTTGGGGACTACCTGTATGTTGTATCAGTCTAAAACAAGTAGAAATAAGCTTACCGGGTAGTTTACTTAAATAAATGCACACCATGACAGCTATAAAAATGGGGCTTACAGCAAGTATTGTCATGAGTGTCCCACCACACTCCGTCAAGTGTTAGCAGCAACAACCCAGCACACTATAGCTACTGTAATAAAATTTTACATTGCTGTAATCATTTTAGCCAGGCAATTATTTAAAAAAAACAACTATTATGTACTGAAGCACTTCATGTGTCCACTGAGAGCTTTGCTGCTAGTGTTTGTAGTTAACTGCATCAGGACTAATACCGTATTTTCCGGCCGATAAGTCGCACCACCCTATAAGTCGCATGACTCGCATCAGTCCAATTATGTCCAATACAGTGGAAAAATCCATAATGTCGCTTCGCCCTATAAGTCGCATCTATTATGCGTCACTGCTGACGCGTCGCGTATGTTACGCGTCAGCGGTGACGACCCGGAAATGGCCACAGGAGCATGCACAGTAGGACTTTAACAAGATTAACACATAAAAACAATTATTTGTTTGCTGAAAATTATGGCAAAGATGTGTCTGAGCTGAACTTTTCCTTAATAAATGCATGTACAGTACTGGTCAAATCAGCTGAATTAAAAAAAATAGTTTTGCTACGTCGGTGCTGCGAAGCGTGCAAGTGCAGCAAGCGGATACGCTTCATTTCTTTAAAATTTAACAAGATATACACCTTATAAAAATATATATGTTTGCTAACATTATAGCAAAAGTGTTTCTGAGCTTAACTTATCCTTAATAAATGCACCATCAGCTGGATTTAAAAATTAGTTTCGCTACGTGCACGCGCAGCGAGCGGATACGCTTCATTTTTAATTTTTTTTACAAGATATGCACCTTATAAAAATATATATGTTAGCTGACATTATAGCAAAAGTGTTTCTGAGCTTAACTTTTCCTTTAAAATTTAACGTAATGTTCAAATCAGCTGGATTTAAATTGTTTCGCTTTGACGGTCTTCCAAAAGTGCGCGCGCTGCGAAAGTAAATTATAAATAAATAGCATTTTAGCTCAAACATCTCCTACAGCTAACAGTTTGTAAATGTCCATCTAGGGCTGGACGATATGGCCAAAATTTTTATCACGATATAGTTCTTAATTTCGGTCAATATCGATATAATTCGATATCGATATAAACAATATAAAAGCCTAAAAAAAACTATAAACTATACAAATAAATTAATGTTCTCCTTGTATTTGTATTTAGCCTCCAAAAAGATGGAAATCACCATCAAATAAACATAAACTTCTCAACCCAATAATTCTCAGTCGGGTCATCTGGACACTTTCTTTTTTATAGAAACGTTTCACCCTCCATCCTCCATCCAATTTCTATAAAAAGAAACTGTCCAGATGACCCGACTGAGAATTATTGGATTTGGTACGTGGATTATTGAGCATGAACTTTCTTGCCATAAAATTCTCAACTGTGTCAATATTAATAGTTTTAACTTTAAACATCTTTAAAATTTACAGCATTGAAATTCATAGTTAATTAAATAAAACTTTTGGGTGTTGTTATTTATAAGAAGCTGACATAGAAATCTCATGGAAATTACTTAAGAATAAAAATAACAAAATCAATTGCATTACTGTATAAAGTAAAATAGTTTTTGAATGACAAAGTTTTGAATATATTGAATAATGTAATGATTGTTCCATATTTAATCTGTTGTATTGAAGTTTGGGGAAAAGCATGTAAAACTATTACAAACCCTGTTTTTTTTGTTTTGTTTTTAAAGAGCTACAAGAATTATTAGTAGGAAGTGCTATGGTCACCCAACAAATATTTCATCAGTTTAAATTATTAAAATTTTATGATTTGGTTGAACATAGTATTTTACAAGTCATGTATAAAACTGAAAAAAAAATTACCCCCCAAATATTCAATTAAAATTTGTTTAAAGTTATTAAACCCTGAAGGGAATGTAAATGTTTGTAAAACCTCCATTTAGGACTAGTTTGAAGGAGCTGAGTTGTAAATCAGGAAACAGGATTGTGTTGACTTGATATCACCATAAACATTTCTAAAACTATGTTTTAAAATATGATTAAATCAAAGTTGTTGGGAAGGTGTGGTGCAGGTGAAGTGAAGGTTGTTGTTTGTTTGTAGTTATTTTGTATTTTTTAAACAAGGGGCAGATATTAAAACACTATTTTCGTCTTTCTGCACATTTTCATTCAGTGTTTTTTCTTCTTCTGATGAATTTGTTTTATTTTGAATTAAAAAAACATGCAGCGCTGCTGGGGCTGTTTGTTTACGTTGTAGTTTCAGGGAAACGTTGGCTCAAACTTTATTGTTCTTCATCTTCTGACTCTCATCATATTCTATCGAGTGGAAACTCTTCAGATTAAACAAGTTAGATGTTCCCACCGCTAGTTAGAACGACTTTGTCACGTTTTGCAAAATAAAGAAACCGAGTAAGACTCGCTGCAGATGAGACCTGCAGTTTAACAAAACCGAACTACGTCCACACCTACGAATTAGTCTTTCCTCTCATCAGTGATGTCGTCTGCTTTCTCTTCGCTTGTGAAACTTTGTTCAGTCACATTCTGACGGTCATGAGCACTCGTTTGACTCGTTTTGAAGCGAAAACTTAACGCGCTTTGGAGACTAGCTTAGCTTTTAGCCTGCTACCGCTAACGCCTGCTGCTGGAGTGAGCGCTGCGTAACAACGACGTCACCACGCACGTTTTGTGTCACAGCTTTTTCTGTCCGGGCGGGTTGTTGAAGCAGCCGCTCCAACCCGAACAGAAACAGAAAAACGTTGTAAAATCCTATCGAAATATCGAAAATATGCTTAAACTTCATATCATCGTTATTGAATAAAAGTATATCGCGATATTTATCGTTATTGAATTATCGTCCAGCACTATGTCCATCCAGTGATTACTTTCTGTAAGTTTCATCAAAATCTGTCCTGTGGTTCTTGAGCTATTTTGCATTGCTAACAGTAAAACACTGAGCTAACAGTAGTTCATACCTCCAGAGAGCAGGAGGCCATCCTGCGACAAAGTGAGTCCGACCAGAGGAGGCTGCCGTCAGACACATGAGCTGGGAACGGTCGGTGGACCCTAGCAGCCGAAAGGGGTACTGCGGCCCTAGCAGCTGAAAGTGGTACTGCTCCATTTTTTTTGTCAGAATGAATGGAAACGGTCATATCTCAGCCAAAAATTGGTCTAAAAATATGGGGAAAAATCCATAAATATGTCGCTTCGCCCTATAAGTCGCAGGGCATGCAAATTAGGCAAAAGGGTGTGACTTATAGGCCGGAAATACGGTACCTTAAATCTAAATGTTGAAGTCTTTTTTCCACCCAATTCTGGAAATATTTAGGCTTTATAAAACATGCACTTTAGTGTTTAAACACTTTTATTTATACAGGCTAGCCTGTATAAATAAAGGTTGAATGAATGAATGAATAAACATGGACACCTGAGCTTTTGTCCAGCACTTATGCACTTGTTTGTTATTGAACATACTGACTGCACCCATGAAACAGGTTTGCAGACCAATAAATAATATTTAGGTAAATGCGTTACCCATATGGATGATACGTTTTAAAGTTATCTGATAAATACCCACCATCAATACCATGCTATACAGTAATGTCTAGTCTAGAGACTAACAACCCCTGGTATTATAACAGTATCAGACTTGTACAGTATTTGCAAAGAAACAAAGATACACATAATACCACATTCTTTAAAGTTCTGATAATTCTAACAAATAATAGCTAAACATTGGAATTCTAAGATTATTTTTTCTTAGATATTAATGATCTGCTGCCATGCAGGCAGTAATTAAGGATAAGACAACTAAGATGTCCATCTCCTACTTAGTCATGGTTGGGTCCTGGGGGCAACAGGTCCAGGAGAGAAACCCAGAGCTTCCTCTCCCCAGCAACACTCCCCAGCTCCTCTTGGGGGACCCCAAGGTGTTCCCAGAACAGAGAGAATATAAAATCCCTCCTGCAAGTTCTGGGTCGCCTTCGGTGTCTCTTCCCAGTAGGACATGCCTGGAAACCCTCCGGTCCTAATCAGATGGCCGAACTACCTTAAATACTCCTTAATGTACCAAGAAGGCATTCCATAAAATACTTTAGTGGTAGAGAATGACTGATTGATCATTGGCAATCTAAGGCCTACTCCGTGATTGAGCTGCTGCTACAAGTCAGTTACTGTATAGTCCTTATTGCTTTACAAATACAAATAAATACAAAAAAAAACACACTGTTTGAAGCACAAAAAGCCAAATTCCTTCTCAATAAATAGTCTGGAGTCATAAAAATAAAAAGGTCGACTCCAAACATGAAAATAAGCTGCTTTTAGTGCATTTCTTGAACAAGCTCAGCAACAACAACATTTTTATTCTTTCTCAGTAAGATGCTTCCTGCTGTTGTTGGTGACTCATACGGCCTCGCTTGATACTGTCAGACAGAAGGGACTCCAGCAAGCATCAGACACTCCCTGAGTTCTGACCTGAACGCTAAAAAGATTCAACCACTTCAACAGAAAACAATGCCTAAATCTGTATTTCTGCACACAATCTCAAAACAGCTCCCGTGTTTTGTTACAATATTTATTAATAACCAGCATTAAATATGACCCATTTCAAACTATTGGTACCAGGACTGATGCCAGATCAGAAGGCAACGGGCTTGAAAGTTACAACACAAGTCAGATGTCGTCTGAACATATTAAAAAACTAAACAAAAAACAAAAAGTAATTCATGACCTGCAAACTGTGAATTTGCAAGCAAAGTACAGCACTGACTTTATTTATTTTTTTAGCTCATTTGAATTTTATTACCACATCATCCATCATCTCCTGGGGTGCACGACTGAACATGGAATATTCACCAACAATTAAAACAGAAACTTCCCAAGCCTACAAAATTATATTTGGGGGAGCTTTAGGCCACCAAAAAGCTGCGTTTGTGATCAAACCATATCAACAAGTCTCCTGAATAATTTATTCTCTCATTTAGGATCTAGTTTACAGTTTCTGGTGAGACAAAATGAGCCAGAGTACTACATGGGTCCCTAACCACTGGGCCGCGGCCCGGTGCCGGGCCGTGGGTCAATTTGTGTCGGGCCGCACAGAAAAAACAACAAAAAACTTTTAGTTTGAAAAATCCCTGGATTCTCTCCACCACATCGGTCAATGACTCACACTTGACGCAGGTCAACATACACAAGTGGTAAGTTTCTGTTTCTGTTAGACGCATGCGCAGATTGGTTCTACATTGCCCCTTTATACTTTAATCTCACCACGGACACAGTTAGCCAGCAGCTGACTGGTCATCACGAAGTCCTGTATTCGGAGATCTATTTGAACATGTTGGCTGTTATACTAAATATAACTAAACTTGCCCTGTGCTTTTTATTACTCGCAGTAAATCCCTTCATAAATTTCAGAAAACATTCCACATTTCATAAAATTGAATACAAACCAATCTCAGATTGTTTAACATTGCACGCTGTCTGATAAATCAGCTAGAAGTGAAAACTATTTGAAGCATTACAACAACAACAAAAGAGCTCAGATGTTTCTTAAGCACGTGTGATATGAAAGCAGGAGTGTTAAATGTTGCAGGTTGGACAAAGACGCATCGATGACAATTAGGGCTGCAACTAACGATTATTTCAATAATCGATTAATCGGCCGATTATTTTTTCGATTCATCGATGAATCGGCAAAAAAAAAAAAAAAAGGAAACAAGTTTTAATTATCACCTCTTTATTCCAAAATTTGACTGACATATCAAATCGCACAAAAAACAGGTTGCTACTTGACTATTCTGTTAGTAAAATATTGAATAATTAAAAAATAAAGTTAGTCAGCTTCAATAAAAAATAAATGTACACAAACATATATACAAATGTATTATTTATACCTGCACAAAATGTAGCTACTTTGTAAAATGTGTTTTTGAGGGACAAGTGTAACCTGGATTAAAGGTGTGGATTGTTTTAACCTGGATGGGGCAGCTGTGGCTGAGTTGTTAGAGCAGTCGTCCTCCAATGCAAGAGTTGGGGGTTGGAATCCACCAGCAGTCACATGCCTAAGTGTCCATGGGCAAGACACTGAACCCCATGTTTGTGCCCCATTGGTGTATGAATGTGAGCTAAAGCTCGGATTTGTCTCTTTAGAATGATTTGTTCTTTGTAATCTAGTAGAGTGCTGTATGAATGGGTAAATGAGGACATGTAGTGCTTTACACTACTACAGTATAAACAATGTAAAGCACTTTGAGTATCAATTAGATAGAAAGGTGCTATATAAGTACAGTACAGTCCATTTACCATTACAAGTGTGGATCATTGTAACCTGGGTTAAAAGTGAAGTCTTCGTCTTCAACCATCGACAGAGGCCTCATGTCAGTGACGTTCATGTAAGGATCTTTCAGTCTCTGCTGCTTGCTGTGGTGGTGTGCATGATGTCTGTCCATCATGAAGGCTGTCATTGTTGTTTTCTGGAATGAGAGAGAGTTTATATGTATTATATCATAATTTACAGTAACTCAAGAAATGCCTTGTTTCACTTGGTTAAACACACAAGCACACACACACACACACACACACACAAATATAAAATACTAATTACACACACTTGAGTAGATGAATAAATTACTGTAATTCCTGTTTAAATGCAATTCATCCTTCCATACAATGCAGTGACTTCAGACTTTGCCAGCAAATTAAAAGTTGAAGCTAAATCATTAAATTATCACCATCTTTGTGTTAGATTTATTTATAAAACACATTTAAACACTGCTTGTTTCGTTACATTAAAAATAAAAACACACACATTCTCTGTCACAGCTAAGAAACAAGCAGCTTCAGCTGCCAGAGACACTGATATCACGTTTTCTCTCTTTGAAACAGAACAAATATGTTTTGAATTACCTGCTGCTCTTCCTTCATTCACACGGTGGTGAAGCCCGTCATGTTTACATTTCATCTGCGTGGTTATCTCGTGTCGCGTCGTCACTTTTTAAAGCTTTTTTTATCTTTGTGAAGCGTCAGGTGCTCCCACACGTTGTAGGACTTATTTACAGTTTTCTCTGCGTCGCGTCGGTCATTGTAAAATAGACTTTGAAAACAGTCTCTGCTGTTTCCTCCTCCCTCCTCGCTCTGTTCAGAAGCCACACACGCGCAGGCGCAGCACGCTGACGCTGCAGTTTTTTTTTTTTTTTTCAAACTTTATTCAGCCAGGCTCAGCCAGCTTTGACAAAAGCTTCACCGGTGAACAAAACAGCTCCGCGGCGCCGTGAAAGATGCATAATCGCGCGACACAACGAATCGATGATGAAATTCGTTGCCAACACTTTTAAAAATCGATTTTTATCGATTTTATCGATTCGTTGTTTCAGCCCTAATGACAATAGAAATGAGTTCTGTTTAAAACCATAAACACAAAATGGTTTACTAAACAGAAACAGATATGGCTCCAAGAATCCCAACAGTTTTCAAGACCAGAACTAATTTGTTCAGGTGTCAAGTGGGAAAAAACAAGCTCCGTCTTATATTAAAGATTTTATTTCACTAACACTTCATGCTCAGAATGTAGGTTCCTAAAGTTTCTAAAAGTAGAATGAAGGTCCTACCCCAGAGAATTTTGGATAAAATAGTTGCCATTTCCTGCATTCTGGTGTATTTTACAAAGGTTTATTACAGTAGATTACTGTAACATGAAACAAAAGATGTAAACTCATTATTGAAATGACTGCAAAGCTGCAGCTCTGCCGGTAAGGGGCGTTCACTTCAGGACAAATTGAGGTCGCTGATTTGTCAGTTCCTTAAAGAGGAACTAAACCCCGGTCTAAAAACGTGTTTACGGTAACCCCTATGGGTTGAACAGAGGGATTGCACCTTAATTTTCTTATTGGTCTAGGATTCTCACTGTGACATATTTTCTCACTCTGACGTCACGGAAGTGGTTCAAGCAGAGCCAATCCCCTGCAGAGATGAGAAGGTCCTGCAGCATTCATACCTTATATGGAAGTGCCACATTTCACTCCTGACAAACGGTTTCTTTTTTCTTTTTTTTCCCATTTTCTTGAGCCTTAGGTTTTGGATGGAATGGGTGGAATAGATAAATACATCTACATGTTTATCCTTTGTTGTTGCTTGGTGTATGTTGTTGGCTAGAGGTTTAATTTGTTTTAGGTTGTTGCTGGTGGAGGCGTGGACAAAAGCACAACTCTACCTCCTCCCCTCCTTGTCTCTCGACACGCCCATTTTGAGGGTGATTTTGGATCTGCTTAGGGGAAGGAGTTACCATCTCAACCTGGGTTTAGTTCCTCTTTAATAGACCTTTTACCAGTTGACGTCATCGCGCATGCGCACTTGCATTTTTCGAGAATCAACCGGAAGCTGGGACTAACGCAGC
>JBBPBX010048091.1:0-16970 GCA_038048925.1 Garcialebias charrua | reverse complement strand
GGGGTGTTAGGGTTCTGTGTTTATCCTTTTTGGTGTCCAGTTTGTGTTTACCCAGGTTTCTACCTGTCAGTTTTCTGTTTACTGTGCCCTACTGGTCTCTTTCTTTTTTCCCACTCCCTCATCCCTACGGGTGGCACTCTCCTTGGGATTTCGGGAGCCATCCCTTGAGGGGGGGTTCTGTAGGGTTTCTGGGTCTGGTCTTTCATGTTGTCTCTCCCTTATGTTTACCAGTCCTTGCTCAGCATTCCTCCTCCTGTCACCCTACAATGTCTCACCTGTGTGTAATCTTAATCACTGCAGGTGTCTTCATTTCTCCTCATCAGTGTTAGTATATATTCAGCCCCTTGGTGTCTATTATTTGTGTCCGGATTGTCCTTGTCCCGTCAAGACTTCATGACTGCTACTCCCTCAGTGTCTTCTCTGTATTGAGTAAGTTGCTGCACTGCCAACTGTTTATTTTGTTACTTTTGTAAATACATAAGTTTACTTACTTTTACCGGACCTTCCTCGTTTCTCCTGCACATGGGTTCACAACGCAGAGATGCAATCATGACATCCACAACAGCTTGGAGGACATAAGACGGCCAGCGCTCTCATCCTGCGGGAAAAAAAGACTAAAAGCATGCGTTGCTTCACCTGTAGCTCAATCAGGAAGTGCAGTAACAACTCCATCGCCGTCATTACAACCTGGCGCAGGTCCATTTTTGACGCGTCTGTTTACTTTTGTCCCGGAAATAGAACTTCTTCTTCTGTGGTTTTCACGGAAATAACTTCTTCTTCAGTGTTTTTTAAAGATGAGTGTACCACTCTGCGCATGTCAGTACTTCTGGTCGAATAAAAGCCTGCTGCATGTAAACGCTCGTCATGAACGGAGTGTACCCATGTAAACGATAAAATCAAATTATTCAATCAGAACACATTTCAATCCGGTCAAAGAATTTTGCGCATGTAAACATAGCTTTTGTTGCAGTTCCTCAGACTGAAGATGTATAAAAATATCTTCACACAATTTTTTTTCATTCAAACTTTATTTAGGCAGGTTAATCCCGTTGAGCCTTGATGACTCATTTACAAGAGAGACCCTGTTTCAACAAAGAATGAAAACAGCAACAACAATAGACAATCATAAGAGAGACATACAGATTTTTTTTTAAAACAAGTTAAAAAAGATATCAAAGTAGCAAAACAGATAGATTATAAGCAAAATGTAGAAAACTAAAACCAGGAACATTACTGCATTGGTTCTTGCCAGGAGTCCAACATATTCTTAAAGCAGTTTAGAGAGGTCAAGGTCGAGAGCTTCAGATCATTTTTGTAAGATATTCTATGAAGCAGGAGTGGAGTAAGAGAAGGCCTTTTTGCCAAGCTCAGTCCTCACTGAGGGAAAACTGTAGGTAGTCATTTCCTGAGAGTGCACGCTGTAGCTGCACTCACACAGAAACATGTAGGAGGAGATGTATGAAGCCAGCAGACCAAGAAATGATTTACATATGAAAATGTACCAGTGGAAGAGTCTGCGTGACGTTAATGATGTCCAATTAACCAGTGAATACAAGGTACAGTGGTGGGTATGATAATCACAGTCAGTGATGAATCTTAGTGCACCATGATAGACAGCATCCAACATCTGCAGGGTGCTTGTAGGAGCATTCATGTAGATAATGTCACCGTAATCAATGGAGGGAAGGAAAGTCACAGTTATAAGGCATTTCCTAGCATTCAGAGTTAGTCAGGATCTGTTTCTGAAAAAGAAACCAAGTTTAACTTTCAGTTTCTTTATCAGGTTTTCACATGGAGCTTAAAAGAGAGATGCAAATCGACTAGGATACCCAAATATTTATAGGAATCAACAAACTCAATAGGGACACCATTTGAGGACAACATCAGAGGAAGAACTGCTGGGACCGACTTCCTGTTTGGAAAAAGCATCCCTTTGGTTTTATCAGCATTTAAGACAAGTTTGAGATGGAACATATCTGACTGGATGATGTCAAAAGCGGATTGCAAAAGCTGGAAAGCCTTAGCAACTGTTTTAGCTCAACAATAAACAACTGTCATCAGCATAGAAATGTAAGGATGTATCAGGGATGCTCTGACCTACATTACCTATGTAGATTGTAAAGAGGGTGGGTCCTAAGACTGAGTCTTGTGGTACACCATTGTTGACTGTTAAATAACAGGAAGAAGTACCCTTATGTTGAACACATTGCCTCCGATCGGAAAGATAATTAGAGAACTAACCAATGGTGTGATCTGAGAAACCGATTTCTGAGAGATTATGGCACAAGATGTTATGATCCACAGTGTCAAAGGCTTTAGACAGGTCTAAGAAAAGCGTAGCACAATAATCTTTAGCATCCAATGCTTCAACAACGTCATTAAGAACTTTCAGTGAAGTAGTCGTTGTGCTGTGTTGTTTCCTGAAACCAGATTGATAGAGAGGTACGATGTTAAATGAGTCCAGATAATTTTTGATTTGAGAGTTTATCAGTTTTTCTAGAAACTTGGCTAAAATGCAGAGCAGTGCCGGCCCAAGGCATAAGCAAACTAAGCGGCCGCTAAGGGGGGTCAAGGGGGCCCCCAAAGAGGAGCTGAGTTTTGTGGAGGTTTTTTTAATTTAATTTAATTTAAAAAAAATTAATTATATGATTCTATTACACACAACTTCATCATAAAGTTCAGATTTTTATTTTCATAATGATATATATATATAACATGTATATCATATATTTGTGTGTATATGTATATTTGAATATGTAGAAATCGCTCTGTGGAAAGAAAGAAATGACCGGTCGTCTTGAGGAGACCCCCTTAGTGGGGCCCCGCCCCCGGTAGAGCACGTTTCTCAGGTTTCTCAGCACTCCTTGCCGCAATGTGAAGTCTGTATCCAAACTAATTAAGCACTTGACACGTAACTAACGCTAGATAATGTCGCAAAAAAGGGCATATTTCCTTCAGGGGTTGAAAAAAGGAAGAGGAAAAAAGAAGAAGAACAGAAAAAACGGCAAGATAAAGGTATGTTTGTACAAAGTATGTCTCTTTTATCAAAAAATATTTGTGCAGCTGCTAATGGAATGGATAAATACCGTGTTTGTACTTGTTAATAACTGAGTTTTAATTTTATGTGAGTTGATTCTAGTCGTTGGCACTATATCTTTTTTTTTGTTGTTGGCTCAAAACAGCGTTTTTGCTAACGCTTGATAGCAATAATTAAAACTTCACTATACTTAACATTTGCTAGCCAAATGTTTTACATCAGGCATATTAATGACGGCTTACTAGTTATGCTTGAGTTGGCAATATGTTGTAGACTTGAGCATGATAATTCATGTGACTAAAATAAAGAATTTTTTACACAAACTTATGTTATGTGAAATTCTGTAGGAGCATTGTTTAAATATTTTGGCAGCACAGAATCCACATTACCAGACTCAGCTGTAGGCAGTGCATCAGGTAAGAGAAAGACTCACCATGCAGCATACAATTAATTTTTAGTTATAGCAATTATACACTCCAGAGTCTGTAATGAAAGTATGCAAGGAATATGTGTGCATATGCATGTATTTCATCTTATGTCCATCTTCGTCCTCTGCAGAGCTAAGTGTAGCATCCCATCCTCTGTGCCCACTACAATCACTTCTGATCTACCTGGTAAGTTAACAGCAAAACATATTCTATAATTCCTCTTTGTGCTCCAGATCATTTTCAGATTAACAGTTATGTACATCGCAAACATTTTCTGCCCTTTTATGTTATTATTAATCATCATCTTTCTTTTGTCTCTTTCTCAGAAGCTTCCACATCAAAGTCCGAGCCACACCAAGGATCATCAGCTCTGCCAATGGACCCAGCTGAGTGGCCATCTTTCCTCTCAGATGTAAACAGGACTGAGCAGGTGATGAGAGGACCACTGCCTATTAAGGATACCTTTTCCTTCCCCAAAAGGCATGATGGGCAAAGTTTTTATTTTTTATTTTTAGAAAGTTTGATTTTACCAGTTTATTCATAGGCAGTTTTATCAATACATTCTGCCATGTCTGGCCTTCTGAGGACATTCATGAACTTGATGTGGTCCAAAATTAAAATAAGTTTGACACCCCTGCAATAAATTACATATATACATTAAAAAGGACTGTCAGAGTTGCAATACGTTTTATCAGGTGGGAGAATGATTAAACCATCTGACCATTGATTGCAGCAATTCACATTATTAGTAGAAACAGAGGCAGAGTTTAGAGATTGGTTGATAGTTGTTCAGTGAGGTGGGGTCACCTCCCTTCAGCAAAAGAAGAATAAATACTGTTTCCCAAGAATCCGGAATGGAGTTTTGGCTTATGGACAGGTTAAAGGTCCACTGAAATGATGTTTGAACTATGCATAAAATTGCTCAACATATATACTGTATGTTGTATCATTCAACTATGTTCATTTGTACAAGCAAAATGATCATTCAATTTAATTTTGATTTTAAATTGATTTTAAACTTCGCGCCGTGTTTATTCACAGGAAATCCGGCTGTGACGTCAGTGCAGGAATTTCAGTCTGCGGCTGCTTATAGAACGCAGATTCATTTACTGCACGTTCGCCTATTTTTTTTTTTGTATAACGAAAAATGCCGTTACGTTGGGTCGCATTTGGGTGCTCTAATATCATCAGTGAACAAGTGAGCCTTTTCACTTTCCCAAAATTTGAAATACGTCAAGAGTGGACAAAACAAACATAGCTGTCCCCCTCGGAGCCCCCCTCGCTCCGCCCGAGAGCCCCCCTCGCTCCACCTGAACGGTAAAGCAGAACCTGCTGTTTCTTGTTCAACCCCCTGAACTAACTTCGGCTTCCTAAACTGAAGACAAATTGCTCAAATCTAAACTTAGATTGCTAAATTCATCGGTTTAAATTGTGCACTATTGTTATGTAAAAGGGGTGTTCTAGTAGCCTGGTTAAAACCAGACCCTTGTCCTTCACTTCGCTTCGTACTAGGGTCTGGAACTTCTCCCATAGACAACGATTTCTCCGGTAGATTTTTGACCGGACCAATCAGAGAACAGAAGGAGCGGAGTTTTGTTAGTTTAGCCTGGCGAGGTCCAGGGCAGGCTAACTATTCAGATAAATAGCTCAGAAACCACTCGGTGGATATTTTTTCTGCTACCAGTGTGTAATTATATGGCTCTAATTTACTGACTGTTGGCCTGGATGAAACATTTGAGATAAAATTCGATTTTTTATAATTTATTTTCGTAGCGCACCCGAGGCTGTTTGGAAAATGTCAAACCGAAACAATTTAAATCCAGCAGATTTGACCATTTTGTGAATTGATTTAGAAGTCCGAGCCACACCAAGGATCATCAGCTCTGCCAATGGACCCAGCTGAGTGGCCATCTTTCCTCTCAGATGTAAACAGGACTAAGCAGGTGATGAGAGGACCACTGCCTATTAAGGATACCTTTTCCTTCCCCAAAAGGCATGATGGGCAAAGTTTTTATTTTTTATTTTTAGATTTAGAAACTGTTAAGCTCAGGAACCCTTCTGATATAACGTCAGCTAAGAAAGATTTTTTTCTCAGCAAAGAAATAATAGTTTTTTACCTTGTTTTCTTGAAAATTCCTTCGTGGCGGCAGACATTTTAACTGACGACGTCAGTCGACGTCCTTCAAAACTCTGCTAAACTAACAAAACTCCGCCCCTACTGTTCTCTGATTGGTCAGGTCAAAAATCTACCAGAGAAATCCTTGTCTATGGGAGAAGTCCCAGACCCTAGTACGAAGCGAAGTGAAGGACAAGGGTCTGGTTTTAACCAGGCTAGTGTTCTAGGAGACATTCCTGTGCTGACATCACAAAATTAGCAAGCGGAAGTACCCGGATGTCCCGTGAAGAAACACAGCGTGAATTTTACACTCACTTTTTAAATGAATCTTCATTAAATTATCATTTTGTTTGCAACAACGAACATAGTTGAATTATAAAAGATATACAGGAAACCCTCGAGGTACGACACCCGCGACCTACGGCAACTCAGACTTACGATTTTATCATATTTAATAAAAATATGATAAAAAAAATATATATATATATATATATTTTTTTTTGTTGTTTAAATGTTATTAATTTCATGTGTACAGCACTTTGTTGCAGCTGTGGTTGTTTTAAATGGCTTTATAAATAAAGTATAATTATTAATATTATGTTTTTATTACAATTTTATCGTATTTACGCAACTTCCGGTCGTTTCCGGTCGCCATTTTACAATTGTCAAGTCCGGTCAATGGAGCTCCACAATAGAGGCTCCTGTCAGCTGGCTCTAGAGGACCGTGTGTCCGATCAGGGTTGCCTCATACGGATAAATTAGCTGGAAACACTCGGTCAACTCTGTGGACGTCTCAGGCCCGGAGGAGCAGCCGCGGATCGCCCCGCGATCGCTCCCACAACGCCGCCCGACATGCTAACGACAGCAGCTAACAGAGCAGCTAACACAGGCGAAGACACCGAGCCGACATGCCGCGGAGGGGCCATCTGCGGCCGGGAGCTCGCCGCAAATGTCCGCCTGGCAGTCTAAGATGTCGGGGGACAAAGAGCTAACGCGGAGATACAAAGCCGACAGACTTTTTGAATGAACTGACATGCTAACCATTGCTGCTAATGGCAGGGCCTAACCGTAGCTAACCCCGAGCAGCTTGTTTTGGATGGAGGAACATAGCGGAGAAACAGCTTTCAGTAAGTTTTTTTTTCTGGCTCCAAATGTATGAAGTTAAGAAGCTAACAGTCCTTCTTTTAAACAGTTTTGACCACGTGTGTGCGTGTGGAGCGTAAGGAAGCTGGGGGAGCTCGGACGGGTGCGAGCTGATGCTAAAAGACGAAGGCAGGCTTTGACCAGCTCAAAGTAAGACATTATATTTTTTATTTATTGTACAGTATTCATTTACTGTACATGTAAAGTTCTGTGCATGTTTATGGCCTAGTATGTCTGCTTGTTCAGTCTCATGCCGTTAAATATGTGTGCGGCGCTCCGTTAGCGGTATAGCCGCGACCTATGTCAGAAACGCGGACCTACGACAGGGACGTGTTTTTGGTCCGCGAGGTACGACAACATCGACCTAAGTCACACCCGTAGGTCCCAATCCCTGACGTAACTCGAGGGTTTGCTGTATATTGTTACGGTTGCGGGTGTACCCAGAATGAAAGACCAGAATCGAACAGAAACCAGAACTCAGAGAATAATTTACAGTGTTTATTTACAGTCAGTGAATAAAGAATGACATCCATGAGGGGGGCAGGAACACCTGAGGAGAGGAGGGGATGTTTAATGGACTGTTGTTGAATGAATAGTTGTTGTACTGAAGTAATCCTTACGATGAGAAGTCTTAAACAGAGTGCTGATGTGGTGATCCAATTCTCCAGTAATCCAAGGTAGGACCAAGCATTTGAAAAGGCAAGTGGTGGAAGGCAGGCAGCAGCTTATTGAGAGGCAGGAGGAGTTGAAGCTCATGTGGAACTCAGGCAGGGCAGGAACACGGTGAATCCAAGAACTCTGAAGAGACGCAGAGAAAAACACAATCTTAGAATCAACTAATATCAATAAAAACTGGCTAGAACACTACTACCATTAGTAGGCAATGTCCCAGCGCCTGTAGAGTGGTTCCTGGGTCTTCTTATACTCCTCCTGGGTGTTGGTTGATTAGAAGCAGCTGCTGCCAATTAGGAGTGTGAAGGAGAGAGGGAGGCAGGGTGTAGAGCAGGACTCCTACATATATGTTATGCCAATTTATGAAAATTCAAAAATCCCGTCAGCCCACCTTCAAAGATGTGGGTCGCAGGGACTGTGATGGTATGAGTAGCCAGCCTTAATAAATAGGGTGGAAGTTCATCTGGACCTGCAGATTGTTTAGAATCAAGACCTTTTAACAGTTTATTTACCTCACAGACTGAGAATGAAGAAAAAGAGAAGGCGTGATTAACTAAGGATTTGATTTGTAGAAGTTTGGTTATTAAGTGAAGTGCCTGATTTTCCATTAGTAACTGTGTCAAATAATGAACTAGAAGCAACAAAATGTTTATTGAAACAGTTCAGGATCTCATGCTTATTTGACACAGGAACAGAGTTAATGAGAAGTTATGATGGGAGGTCAGATTATTGGGGGCTGCCTGAGAGAGATATTATGGTTTTCCAGAATATTTTAGGGTCGTTTAGGTTTTTGGAGGTCTGAGATAAAAAATAGATATGTTTTGCGGCTTTAATGACAGTTGTACATTTATTCCTCAGCTGTCGAAAATTCAACCAATCAGTGTCTGAGCCAGATTTTCTCGCTACGGCCCAAAAATGGTCTCTCCTATGCAGAAGGTCAGCCAGTTCAGGAGTAAACCAGGGTCTGTCACATCCTTTTATTCTGAACTGGCGAAAAGGAGTGTGTTTGTTCACAAAATAAATGAAATTAATTTGTATTAAGAAAATAGTTCCAAGCTGTGTTCACATCATCAGTTAGTAGAATATGCTGCCAGTCAAAGTGAGCTAGATCGCAGAGGAATGACTGTTCACAAAAACGTTTCAAAAACCTTTTTTGAATTAATCTGGGCTTGGAAGGTGGAAGTTTAATATCTCTGATAGCCGCTATTACACAATGATCACTCAAAATGTCAGCGAATACACCTGTACCAGGGAATTTGTGAGACATATTTGTTAGAAACAGGTCTAAGATGGAAGATATTCAGGACCGTTTTTGTTTAGTCTAGAGGTAGAGTCAATAAGTTGGGTTAGATTGAGTGATAGGCAACATTCATTGAATTTATCACAGAGGGGGGTCGACTTATGCCAGTCAATGTTGAAATCTCCTGCCAAAAAATATCTTTACATTTTAAATTTCCTAGGAATTCTGTCAGGGAGGAATGAGCCTCAGGTGTTGCTGAAGGGGGACGATAACAACCCACTACAGATAAGATCTGGCTTCCATTCAAAGATATGTTTACAGATAAGGCCTCAAACTAGTTTGGGATTGTTTTAGCAGACACAAGACTGAAAACCAGAGAATCGCTGATGTAAATAATGACCCCCCTCTTTTTTTGGACAATCACAACGATATATATTAAATCCATTGATTACCAGATACTTTTTCAGAACAGATTTGTTGAGTCAAGTTTCAGAGATAAAGATTACATCCATCCCAGTAGAACTGACCAGAATTTTCAAGGCATCAAGTTTTTTTAGAAGGCTACGAGCGTTTACGTGCAGAAAATGAAGACTTGACATGTTTTTAAAGTTATTTGGTGTACTGTAGTTAGTGGAGGGTCCAGGGTTGGGCTGAATCCCTGAGAGCAGTAACAACATTATTATCAGACATTTTCTTGAGTTTTTCGACAGTGATGTGTAATTACAGGAGTTAATAGTGTGACAATTAGCACCCATAATTGAATCATGAGAAACATTAATGAAGACACGATCATTCAGAACCCAAAAACAGTGAAAGTTGCAGTGATGGACAAATCAATATGTGTTAACAAGATTCAGTGATTCCAGATAATCTGAGATCTGAAAATAATGACAATAATATGAATGGTACAGAAAAGTCTCAGACCATAAAGCGCCACAAATTAAATAGGCAAACAAATCCGACGAGGAGGCCCAACTGCAGTTTGAGTTGGGCTGAGGGGGGCTCCAGCCCTCCTGCAAAGATGGATGGATGCACCCATGAGAAACAGAAGCTGGGTCCAGAATCAACAGGTAGAAACAGATAATTTGCAGCAAATAGCAGAGTGAGCTGCCAGAAAATCTTCCTAAAAATGAAAGTCATGGTCCTAGCCCATTTCAAATTAGCAAGGATTAACAGCGTGATCCGGAATACAATTAGTATTATCCAGGTGAGTTGGAATGGAAGCCTGCAGCAAGTCCGATGCAACTCCGGCCCTCTCTCGAGCACCAAACAGCACTTCCCCTCCATGCTTCACTCCGCTTTTCAGCACGTCACCCTGCTCGTCTGCTCCTTTGCAGCCCACAGCACGAGAGGCCAACCCCTGCAAAAAACGATAAGACTGACTGTGGAGGATGAAGACATCACTAGCACTTTGAGATTTTTGTTAATGAAAAGTGCGTTATAAATTAAATTCATTATTATTATTATTATTACTTGTCCAGTTCTGCTCCAGCTCTGGCGCTCCACAGCACGAGAGGCCGCCTCCGGCTAAAAAATGGCATGGCTGACCGGAGAGGCTGAGGTTGTCACTGGCCTGGTTCTGCTCTGGCCAGGTTCCAGCAGTGTTTCAAAGCAACATAGAGTCTCCTCCAGGTGAGCACGGATTTCCCACAGAGGTGGACAGTCCTTCGTTTAAAGGTAATGGGCCGCTCAGAAGCTGAGACCGGCTTTATTGAAGACAAAATCCCCCCCCCCCACAGCCAACTCGTTCAGTTCTGGTCCTGTGACACAGGTTCTGGGACACAGGTACACTTCTCCTACACCAAATGAAGATGCCACGAAGCCAATACAACAGAAAGCAGCGAGATAAGATCAGCAAAATACCACCCTGTGATTCTTGACGGAATCAGGTAGAACCACAGGTCGAGATGATAAATTCGGTTGGGGTCCAGAGAGAGAGGGAATAAAAACATAGGGCCTTCGTGGGACGGCTCCCCAGCTCGAGGGGTCACCTGGCCGACAGGATGTGCTCAGACTGACCGGTGGGGTGGGAGCAGCTGGTACTGGGCCGAAAACATTTTGGGGACAATCCTGTCCGGCTCTCTGAGTCACTGAACACCGAATTCAGTTGGAAGGGGGATCAACTTTAGTCCTGTTCGAAAAACAGGTCAGTTTGACGATAAAATACTACAGAGAAGCCGGGGGTAGCTGCCATCCATCAGCTTGCTGGAACCGGAAATTAGCCTCACACGATGACAGAAGAAGATTTTTAACAGTTTTACTTGCAATGGCAGACAGTCACAACAGGCTTACACAGATGTACAAAGTTACATGCTTTGAACCCAGTCATGAGAATCTGCACCGGACAGTGTGCCAGAACTGTTTTTAATACACTCTTCAGCTACTTGGAAAAGAGCCACCTGCATCATGAAAGACCTCACTCATCCAGCACACTCACTCTTTGCCCCACTCCCCTCAGGACGGAGGTTGAGGAGCATCAAGTGTAGAACCACTAGACTGAGGAACAGCTTCTACCCTGAGGCTGTTAGACTCATGAATAAATAAAAATAAAATAAAAAATAAACACTGCAAAATATCACATCATACTGATGCTGATCTGTTTTCTTGTTGCTGTATTCATCTGTGTTCATCTGTGACCATCTGCTCATACAAACTCATGTTCGTGCTGCTGTGTATTACTAGTTGATGTTTTTCTTAGTTAGTTCTAGATGTTATTACTGTTTTTCTCTTTCATTTGTTGTTGGATGTAACTGGGACCTCGTGTACATAATCTCGTTTTCATCTCATGTACCACATGCGGTGCAAATGACAATAAAGACTCTCTGACTCTCTGACTCTTGTTGACGTATGAAACTATCCGTCCCAGAATTCGTTATTTGGTTCACTTTAGATCAGAAAGGAGAGATACACTGAAAATACAACAAACGCACGTAATTTAAAGTTCCAAAAACCAGTTTAATTATAAGTTTGAAAAGTCACAGAATACATTTGTTCTATTTTCTAAAAGCCATTACATTTGTTTTAAAAGACGTGGACAGTGAGAGAGAGAGAGAGAGAGAAGGGAGAAGGGAGGGAGAGAGGGGGAAAAAGAGGGACAGGGAGACCCCGCATACGACCTTGGTGGGCTGCTTTTCCCATGGCCGGCTCCTTGCATTGACTGACGGAGGAGGAAAAACCCATTGCTTTTATTCTTTTGTAGGGCGTTGCCTGCTCTTCCACCAACAAGAAGAAGTTTCTGCTTTTTTCAGCTCATACGAGAGCTAACGAGGGGGAAGGGTGGCTGAAGAGCCACACAGAACAAGGAGACTTCCAGTGACTTCCTTACAGAGTCATATATCTTAAAGTCATAAAACTGACAGACAGAGAGGCGCCAAAAGTCTCTTCCCAAACCAATCAGATCCAAAGTGAGCACTTCTTCAGAACCAGACATGCTCACATCCTGTGTCCCCTCAGCAAATTCTCACCACTCTACAAGAAAAACTGATCATCTGAACACCATGTGAAAAACCCCTTAAGACAAATATATTTTTTATTTCATAACAATCCCCCTTTGGACCTCATTTATCTGAGGTCCATCCCAAAAGAAATAAAATCACACCTAATAACGCAGCTAAGCGCATATATCCACCTTATTCTTGGGGGTGTCACTGTAGAAACGAAGGCATGCAGCAGCACCCGCAAGTTATGAGTATGCCTAAGAAAATAGCCAATGATACCATTATAGATACAAACACCTGTTTCCGGGGACCGAAGATCTTTACCAGCCAATTGTCCAGTGGGTCGTCCAGACCCGAATGAATTTATTAATATGCAAATTGTAGAATATAAGGAAATATATGCAAACTATGAACGATATTAATAGTAAGCGCTTCAAGATATTGCAGAGTTATAAACCTTAAGTTTCCCAGTTTCCTCCTCCAGCAGCAAGGCAGTATATCTCTCTTGAACACACAAAAATAGAGAAAGAACACAAGATTTATATCATCATCACAGAAACATTAGTATACTTTTTACACGTACTCAGGGGCATTCCCCTTGGGTGCTCGGGGATATTGAATCCTCCTATGTCCCCGAGTTTTCTTCGTGTAATGTGAGACTCTAATATGTAGTGTTTTTATCGTTCTAGGTGTCTGTTCTATGTGTGCATATTCCAGCACCGAGCGGCCCCATAAAACAGAGTCCTTCTGGGCCCCGCACGCAACTATACCCGGCTACTTTCGTCTATCAAGGCACGAGAGTTCGAATGCGACCTCTTCTTGTCGTCCAGCCCAATCTTTTAGCTCCTTCCTGGTTCACGGGTTGGAGCACACTGAACCGTGTGGATCCCCTGGCATTGACACGCACTGCCTGTGGTGTGAGTTCAGCGACCCCACACGGGTCCGTACTTGACCAGGGCTGTCTGGTCTTGCCTCCCCTGGACTCCGTTGAGAAAACTCCCTCAGCTGGAGCATTTCCAGGAACCACCTATCATAAACAGAATGTGCCACAGCAAACAACACCCAATCAATTATAAATCAGTAGTCCAAAGAATGAATCATGCATGTTAGTTGGTTTGGAAGAGGCTTAATCTTCATTAGGGTTAATTATGAGTAGTTTTAAGGCGGTTCATACTTACAAAAAATACTGTACCTTTTCACTCAGCTTATAGCAGAAATTACACACATAAAAATAACATCACAAGCGGCGGCAGAGCATAATTAAAAAATAACATAGCAAGCGGCGGCAGAGCATAATTCACAAAACATTGTGCACCTGTGGTTCTATACACATTTTCCCTAAGTCAATAAGTCACATGTCGTCTAGTCAAGTCAATGGCTATAAATCTACAGAACCACCATATCCCTCTGATCAGGTCCACTTCAGGTTTGAGTGGTTTTGAGCCTGCAGGCCAGGAAACATTTCCAAGGGGCGTCCCCCTCCTGCTTCACACACATTTCACAGAGGGGAAAAAACAGTGTTGTTAATTGCTCATTTGAAATATGCTTGCATCAATACTCCTTCCCCCATGCCATGATTAAAGAAAATAAAACGTTCAAGAACGATGCCGCCTCAATATCAACGCAAGTGAACTTTGTTTATAACGCCAATTTATCAGTTATCCTTATTATTCTTTGTATACTAAAATGTATTTACCATCTTTTAGTTAATTAGTTATTTCTAGGAACATTTTCGGCCTAGTTGTTTCTAGGAAACATTTACAATCTAGTTATTTCTAGGGACCAATTTCAACCTTTCTATTTTTAGAAACATCTGTCAACCTCTTAACCCCCTTTTGAAACAAAACTCTACCTTGTTTCAATTATGCCAAAGTTATTTGGTTAATAAATTGGAAATTGTGTCTAAATTTACCATCCTTTAACCTTAGCACTAGTGTCAGATGTTTCCTAAACCTCAGCCTATTGCCACCTCTAATTTGGTTTTCACAACCATATAGCTAACTGTGATCTACGATATCATCTCATTTTCTTTAAAATTATAATCATTTACCAAAATGTACCCCTTATGACACATCAGATTCCCAACATGCACTCCGCCAAGGACAGCTGCAAAAACAAAAATATAAAAGTTGACTCGTTTTGGGTTCAGGAGCTGGGATCATTTCCCTTGCTCCCCTTCAGCTTCACCACAGAGTTACAGAAACCAGAAGAAGCAAGTCGTCAGGTCCACCTGAGTATAGTATAACTAAAAATCATGAAGCCTGCGCTGGCAGGCCCAAATGTGCCTATGTGTTTCATTAAAAATTTATCATAGCAACTGTAGTTTTGATCCCGGCTGCTAAGATCAACGACAGATCCTCACAGATCAATATGGGGTGCGGCCTTTGCTGGTGTGAGTGACTTCAGGACCATTTGTTCTCTTGTCTGTTTGGAGAACGTGTTCAGCTTTCTCTTGTTCCAGCCCCCAGTGAGACGTTCACTGGGTTCTGATTCTCGTCCGGACCCCCAAATCCGGACCGTATATCCTGGCCATTTGTGTCTGATGACCATGTTTCGACAGTTCTTTGAGAAAGTCTTTGCCTCTGCTCGGCTGAAAGTTTTTGTGGACAGTCTTTTGTTCTTTCGGTGCCTTTGTTGTTTTCAGTCGTTCCTTGCGTATGCCCCTCAAAGTTCTTGAGCAAGGTTGCATATGAATCCAGCCATGTTATTGTTCTTCCCAATGAAGTCACAGTGAGTCAGTTTCTGGACACACATTCATATTAAATCTGATCCGATCTGATCAATAACCACAGTAGCTGAGATTCAAAAGTCAGATGCTGCATGTGTTTTGGCAGAGGCCTATCTTAATGCATATTTACCATTATGTGTTCTGTAAAGATGAGGTGGGATTCACAAGACTCACTCTTGTTCCATCAACACTGTTCAATGAGGCTATTTAAAAAATTGAAAAACTAAAAATTTAAAAAAAATCATTAACAGACCGGGATCAAATTAATTTTCTGTTAACAATCTTTATTATGGAACCTTCGACGGAGGCATCTTTTAATCTGATCTGCACAACAGATCCAAAACATTAGTTTACCTAAAAGTGAAATAATCAATTTAACCCTGAAATCAAAAAATACTGTAGCCTACTTTTATTTTAGAAAATATAATTTACGGTCTTCTAAGACCCCCTTGCTAGTATACAGTCTATGATCATTAGCAAATTCCTTGAGCCTCCTAAGACCTGCCTTCTTGTTGGATTTATTTATGTATCGTGTATATTTTCATGCCCTCCTAAATTGTCAGTTTGAAATTATTAAGCTCAGTGGCTCATTTATTCAAAGTAAAAATATGGGCTCTTTCATTTTGGCCTGTTGTTCCAGGTATATAACTGTTAGTCCAGGGGTGTCAAACTCATTTTGATCTGGGGGCCGCATACAGCTTAATCTGATCTCAAGGGGGTCAGACCAGAATACTCATTCCAAAAGTCCACTTTTGTCTTTATATTAGTGCAAAGAATAAAGAAATTATAAAAATATTAACATTAAATTAATTGTCCTTTTACATTTGTACTCAGTTTAACATTTAAGTGCATTACATATTAAAGAAATGATCAGTGATTGCACGTTTTAAAACATTTATTCAACAAACTGTTTTGTTAAATACCCTGATGCATGCTCCATAATCCATGTAGAGAAATCTAAAAAAGCTAAATCTGAGCTTCTGGACATACAAAAAAACAGTTCTGTTAAAACCCTTTCCTGCATGTTAAAAGTGCATCAAAATTTAGAAATGAATGAATTTTAAATCCATTTTCCACATCTACAAATATGTATTCATTTAAGACCTGTCTGTGAGGGCTACTCCCTCCTTAGCACTTTGAGATTTCCATTAATGAAAAGTGCGTTATATATTGAATTCATTACTATTATTATTATTATTATTTATTCTTCAAACCCCAATCTGTCCCCTTCTTTTATTCATCTGACTCCAAACAGTTATTAAACTCTGTACCTGCATCCCTTTACTTTTATTAAATGTTTCAGAACGAATAACCCAACTGGATGACTAAATTAAAAAATAAAGTGACTCCGACCCGTTTTTGGTTTTTTCTAGAAATTATTATGCTCCTGTCTGCAGTACCTTTTTTCGTCCATCAGGGGTCTCCATTATACTCAGGCTCAATGTTGCCAGCTGTACGATAATTTTCGTATTTGTACGATAATTTTGCCCTCTGTACGATCAATAATCCCGACAAAGGCCAAAAATACAATAATTTCGCCATTCTGTAAACGTGTAGTTGTGATCGGTTTTCATCAGCCTGTCGCAACTGTCTGTCGGAGTTTTTTTTTTTTTTAACCCTGAAGGCGTCTTGGAATTCCAGCTAATCCTGCTTTTCTAAATGTGACAGAAGACTTTCTGTAGAGGTCATTAATTACCACCAGACAATAATGCGTATTGTCTATGGTTCCCCCCAGTACTGACGCCACAAAGCTGTGAGTGCCTGTTAGACGCTACAGTACAGTACTTATTATTTTGTTTATAATGGGTGTACGATAATCCTACATTTCTCACCTGGCAACCCTGCTCAGGCTGTACAGGAAACGACTGTCTTTTGCGTCCGCTCACAAGACGTGGACATTCACTGGAACTATTCACAAAAGTACGTCTTCCAAATTGGTCTTATATTGGAAAATGCAAGTATGCCTCACGTCCTATACACAAATTATAAGACGAAGTCTCGTGAACCACGTCAAACGTGGCTCGTTAGCTTTGCTGTTAGCTGCTAAGTTCGTCTACAAAAACTAAATTTGGATTATTTAAAGTCGATATTGTTTATCTACACGACTCGCCACTGTACGCTTTGTTAGCGAATCCGATGTGAGCTGTCTACCGTTACAAAGTTATAAAA
>JBBPBX010048090.1:0-25895 GCA_038048925.1 Garcialebias charrua | reverse complement strand
GAGCCAGGTGAGACGCCAGCGTGTCCTCCATTTGTGGTACATTGGCTATACCCGCTGCATGCATCCCATCCACGTCGATGAACTGCGAGAGCGGAAGCATCATGGGAACCCTGGGCTGAGTCCAGGTGCGAGTCAGCTCCGTGAGGAAATCCGGAAAGATGGGCATTCTTTTCCTCGTGGCGGACTGCTGCTTTGAGTAAAAATAATTTCCTGCCAACCTCGTGACTTGTTGACGAGGTGGAGGTTCTGGCCATGGGATCTGCAGCACGTCCACTGCTCTGCGACACAAGTCGAACAAAGCAAGGATCGAAAAGTCAGTCTCCGGGAGCACAGGCACCGGGGTGCGAGAGAGGTCTCCCCCCTGTTCGTCGTACTCAATGTCGGCGTCATCCGCAGAAAATTCACCTGAGGCTGAAATCGAGATCTCGTCCTCGTTCATCAAGCCTCGAGTGTTTTTTTTTTTTTTCATTTATAGATGGCCTCCCTTCACACCTTATAGCCATCCTCTCACTCCAATATGTATTTTTTTATTTTTATTTATTTATTTTTTTAATAGAGAGAAAGAAAGAAAAGAGAAAGTGAGACAACAAAACAACAATTGTCCACAGAAAGAGCACAAGGCAAACACACCAAACCTCCGTCCACAATCCTGCAAAGCACATGACAGAACACAACAACGAAACATACAAGCATAAAGACTGATAATATTCATGACCTTGCAAAAGATTTCTATAAATACACATACCCATACCTACAAATATATATACAATATACATACATATATATTTATATTCATTTATATACCCATCTACATACATCTACTATACATCCCTGCATCCATTTGTGTGTGGTTGTGAGCATGCATAAGTGAATAAGGTTCCTCCAATAGAACATTTAGTAGCGACTGTGAAGCATCAGAGACCCGTCCCCCCAAAGCCCGAGACAGACGAAGGGGCGATCAAAGCCCAAGACCCCAGGAAGGACCCCGAGCCCAGAGTCCCCAGGACCACCCGAACAGGACGAGCCACTCGTCCACTCCCCAGATCCGACCAAGTGGAAGAACCGGACGAACCCCACCAGGGACCACACACAATGACCCCCCGGGGTCAACAGCGACAATACACAGGCCCCCGCCGGAGCCCGCTGCACCGACGTAGCCCCAGGGCCGGTCACCGAGGCTCGGGCACCGGGGACGCCCATCCCTCAGGTCCAGACCTGACAGGACCAGAGGACCCGAGCCCCACCAGGCAGCCACCAGGCCGAGCTGACAAACGCCCAAGCGCCCAGCCCCAGATAGTGAGGGCCCCAAGCACGCCCGCAGGCAGAGGAACACCCACCAGGGGGCCACGTGGCAGGAGCGCGACACTGGGTAGCCTCAGAAGTATCAGAGAGGGGGCAGTCCAAGTCCCAGCCTGACACTTAAACATTCATACACAGACACACTCATTCAGACCCACCCTCATCCTCACCCTCAGTCACAGAAAGACAAACAATAACGACACGCTCCATTCATAATCCCGATGCACACTCTATACCCCCTAGGTCCAAGACATGTACCTGCTCCCTACATGGGGCAGCCCACATCCAAACCCAGGAGGTAGACCCATTCATTCTGGGGTGGAGAGCAGCAGACGTCCCAAGATCCGGCACACCCCGCGCCCCGCCGACAGGACAGGACACCCGAGTCCAAGCAGCCCCAGAGGGAGCGCACTGCCAGCCCCGCCCACGGCGAACCCGCAGGCCCCGAACCCCCCCACACCCCAGCACAACCCCTGACGGCCCACCCCCAGAATGTCCGCAAGGCAACCAGGGGGTAAGAGAAAAATAAATAAATAATATATAAATAAATACATAAATAAATAAAATTGAAATTAACAAATCAAGACCCCGACACACACACCCCCGCCCCCAAATGTACTGTTGGTGAGTGTTGTTGTAAAGTGTATTTAAAAGGGAAAGAGAAGGAGCAAAGGCTAGCATTGTACCAGTTTCCCCTCCACTCCAACTCTAACCCAGGCCCTAATTGTCTAGATGCATAATGTTGAGTGAGCATAGGCATGGGGGCGAGATTGATGTCATCCCGCCACCCATAGCCATAGTGCTCACTCCATTCCCTATATGTGACTTTTATGAAGATGTTTATGAATGAATGTCTAAAGTGTATATAAAATTGAGTCCCAGGTGCTCTTAACAACAGAGATGTAAAACCATTGCAGCACACCCGAGACCCAAATTCCCTACATGTATTAAAAAAGGCGTTCAATACAGGATCAACTGGACTTTATTTGTTGCAGAAAACGTTTCGACTTCTGTCCAGAAGTCTTTTTCAATTCTGAATGGAAGCTGTGAGAACGAGAAGTTTTATACAGGCTTACAAGTCACGCACCAACATGTGAAATTGGAAACTGAAAAAACACCACAAATTAACTAACATGCCCATTCTATTTAAATTGACAAAACGACCCATCCCAGCTTAACAAAAGGGGTTTGTAACACATACATGTAAATTGAAAGATCACACCAGGAGGTTCCCTTGAGGTCTCTGTTAGAAGACACAAAACTGTATGTAAATTGACAAACAACACCTCCCAAATAACAACAGAGGCTACTCAGAGAACTTTGTTAGTCTAATTTACAGACAAGGCATCCCTGCTCCCATCCGGTGTAAAACGTTTCGGAATCAAATCCAAAACTGAGTTATAAGTCTTAGACAGTTGAAATCTCAGACCTCCTCCTCTGTTAAGAGAAGGTTTCTCTCTCTTAACATACACAGCTTCCTTTACCCCCCTCTCAAACCATCTGTGTTCTCTGTCCAAAATTTGAACATTCTGGTCCTCAAAGGAGTGTCCCTTGTCCGTGAGGTGGAGGTGAACGGCAAGGACACTCCTTTGAGGACCAGAATGTTCAAATTTTGGACAGAGAACACAGATGGTTTGAGAGGGGGGTAAAGGAAGCTGTGTATGTTAAGAGAGAGAAACCTTCTCTTAACAGAGGAGGAGGTCTGAGATTTCAACTGTCTAAGACTTATAACTCAGTTTTGGATTTGATTCCGAAACGTTTTACACCGGATGGGAGCAGGGATGCCTTGTCTGTAAATTAGACTAACAAAGTTCTCTGAGTAGCCTCTGTTGTTATTTGGGAGGTGTTGTTTGTCAATTTACATACAGTTTTGTGTCTTCTAACAGAGACCTCAAGGGAACCTCCTGGTGTGATCTTTCAATTTACATGTATGTGTTACAAACCCCTTTTGTTAAGCTGGGATGGGTCGTTTTGTCAATTTAAATAGAATGGGCATGTTAGTTAATTTGTGGTGTTTTTTCAGTTTCCAATTTCACATGTTGGTGCGTGACTTGTAAGCCTGTATAAAACTTCTCGTTCTCACAGCTTCCATTCAGAATTGAAAAAGACTTCTGGACAGAAGTCGAAACGTTTTCTGCAACAAATAAAGTCCAGTTGATCCTGTATTGAACGCCTTTTTTGATTTCATCATGTCCTGGACGACTGAGAATCTTCACCAGCCTACATGTATTAATTTAAGATGAAGAGGGCGGAGGTGCGTGTTGAGGGATGGGGAGAAAAATATCTGCAGGAACAGTGCTCCCACAGCGAGTCAGCTCCCCCGCTGACCCTGCTTACCCCCCCAGCTCGCCAAGGTCCACCCAAGGAGTGAGGTAAAGGAAACACCTCTCCGACCGCCAGGACATTGAGCCAAGACCAGAGAGGGACACGGCCCGAGGGTCGCCAACAGCAGAACCAACAGCCCACACCCACCAGGGCCGCCACGACCCCTGCGAACCGCAGACAGCCCGCCGTCCAAGAGGACACAAAATCCCACATGGACGGCACGGCCAAGAGCGCCCGCCCAACCGTCGACAGAGCCAGGAAGCACCAAGAAGCTCTGCGACACAAGTCGAACAAAGCAAGGATCGAAAAGTCAGTCTCCGGGAGCACAGGCACCGGGGTGCGAGAGAGGTCTCCCCCCTGTTCGTCGTACTCAATGTCGGCGTCATCCGCAGAAAATTCACCTGAGGCTGAAATCGAGATCTCGTCCTCGTTCATCAAGCCTCGAGTGTTGAAGTCTACAGTTAGGTCCCCGATGGGAGCCAGCACATCTGGGCTGTCGCCCCATTCGCCTTGGGTGCTGTCCTCCAGAGCCATGCTCTCGAGCTCCGGCGTGGGAGTGAGAGGCTCAGTAGTGTCCGGGTCTATTGGCGCCGCAGCAACGCCCATGGCTTTGGCGACGAAGTCCGCCCGGTGCCTCCTCACCGCCTCCAGTATCTGGCTGTAGTGTGGGCAAGATTCAAGCGCATCCAGCGCCATGTTCGCGTGCAACATCCCCAGGCAGACGGGACAGGCCTCGTGGATGTCCGTCGCCGAAAGGGAAAAACCGTATCCGCTAGGGCAGGCGCGCGAGGTCGGGCTCGCCGTCCTGCTAGTCTTTTTCGGAAGTCTTGTCTTTCGCTTTCCTTTCTCCCGAGGCATGTCCGAGATAAGACGAGCGAGTCCTTCCAAAATCCTTTTTTTTTTTAGACGTCTCCTCCATCGCATCGCTTTCGCTGGCAAGCCTGCTACGAAATTAGCAGAGGTAGCCATGTGACGCAGTTAGCGCCGTCGAGCAAAGCAGTCTGCGGAAAGAGGAGAAGAAAATACTTTGGGGATAAGGAAAAATGTGCCGGACTAGCTTTCGCTAGCCCGGCAGTACGCAGGAAGAATTCTCTGTACACCCTGTGTAGGGAGCAAGCTCACCTCTGGTCGAGCAATGAGGCACAGAGAAGTCCCGCGAAGAGAACTTCAGGTTTAAGCGAGGTGAAGGGCAATAAGAGGAAGTAGGATGGGCGTCAGCACCTTAAATACCCAGAGGGCGGGGTCTCTGGCGTGTAGCTGACGCCTCTGCCGTAAAGGCCTGATTGTATTCCTTCAGGTAATCGCGCGGAGCGCAATTTCCCATAGCATTTATTTGTTCCATTAATTCCATGAGAGCCATTGATGTAGAGTTTTTTGCTCTAAACCCATACTGACTGTTGCTTAGAATATTTTGTTTATCTATAAATTGATCTAGTCTGTTCACAAATAGTTTTTCAAGAATTTTTGAAAACTGTGGTAACAAGGATATAGGTCTATAATTGTTGAACACACATTTATCACCATTTTTAAAAAGAGGAACTACCTTAGCTACTTTCATATTATCTGGAAATATTCCTGTTGAAAATGATAAATTACATATATATGTAAACGGCTCAATAACATGGCTCATTATGTCCTTTACAAACATCATATCCATGTCCACCCAGTCTTTTGATCTCTTGTCTGTAAGATTTTTTACTACATTCATTATTTCCTCTTTGTTAGTTCCATTTAGAAAAATACTATTTGCACAACCTGTAATTGAATGGATCCCATTATTATCTACCTTTGGTATTTTAGCTGCAAGGTCTATGAGGTAAAGTTGATACAGTAGGAAGGCATAGTTGCCAAGTCCGCTTATTATAAATGACTTTGGGCTTGTTTTGTTTTTTTAAGTCGCTTATAGATTTTGTGAGTCACGGGTTGTGGGTTTTTGGGCTTTTTTTAATGTTTATTCGTTTTTTTGGGCTTGTTTCAGAGCCCATCACAGCACTGAATCAGCATTGCTCAAAGTGCAGAATCACATTCTTTTGTCCCTGGATGCAAAAAACCCTGTTCTGCTGGTGATGTTAGACCTCTCAGCAGCTTTTGACACCGTAGACCATCAGGTGCTAATTAACCGCTTGTCCCAGCAGGTTGGCCTCCAGGGAGCTGTGCTTGAGTGGTTCAGATCATACCTAACCGGGAGAACTTTTTCTCATGATAGGTGATCTGTCCTCCTCTTCACCAACCCTTCTGACCTCTGGCGTACCACAGGGATCCATTCTGGGGACAGTTCTCTTTTCTCTCTACATGCTGCCATTAGGATCAATCATTGCACGCCATAATCTGTCTTTTCATATGTATGCAGACGATTTACAAATCTATCTGCCGGTCACTCCTAATCCCTCACCCAGTTCAAACACTCTTCTCAACTGCTTAAATGACATTACCGTATTTTCCAGTGTATAGGTCGCACCTTTTAATGTTTTTTTTTCAAGGCCTGCAACCTATACACCAGTGTGACCTATTTATGGAATTTTTTTCCATTTTTTTAGACCAATTTTTGGGTCGGTTATGACCCCTTTTCACTTTGGCAGAAAATGGTGCAGTACCACTTTCGGCCGCTAGGGGGCAGTGCAGTACCAGTTTCGGCCACTAGGGGACACTTCCAGAGGAGTACACCGACCGTTTCCAGCTCATGTGTCCGAAAAAAAGCTCCTCTGCTCGGACTGACTGTCGGCCTCCTGGTCTGGATGTAACTTCCTTTAGCTCTGTGTTTCTTAGCTGTTTGTTTGCAAGATAAGTCAAGAACCACTCAGCGGATTTTTCTGAAACTTACAGAATGTAATCACAGTGTGGACGTTTACCGTTTACAAGTCAGTACCTTTATTAGATGTTTGAGATTAAAAAAACAATCTTTTTGTAGCATTTAACTTCTGTTAGCTTCTGGTGTTAGCTTCTGTTTACATTATAAATAGCTTCGAAACCACTCGGTGTATATTTTTTCTGCTTACAGAGTGTAATTATAAGGCTTTAATGTACGTAACTATGGCTGGATGAATCATTTGACATAAAATTCGATTTTTTTATTTGTGTCAGAGGCGGACTCGTCTCGTGTTAGCCTTTGTTTTATTTCTGTTTACTTCTGTTTACGTTATAATTAGGGATGGGGCCGATCCGATCCAGTATCGGTATCCGATACCAGCATTATTTAAGTATCGGGTATCGGATCAAACCTGCCGATACTTTTCCGATCCAGCTTCAAAGAGCACTTGTGTTCAATCACAATCTGTGACTGCCCTTTTTAACATTGTGTGAGATAAACCCAATGAAGACACTCTTAAGCCTTACAATAGGGGGGTTCCCTATTGTAAGGCTTAAGAGTGTCTTCATTGGGTTTATCTCACACAATGTTAAAATGAATAGTTTGGGTGCAAAAGTTTCATTATACAGAGTCAAATACCTGAACAGTATCGGATCGGGGAAGTATCGGTATCGGTCGATACTGAGTTAATAAGTATCGGATCGGATCGGAAGTGAGAAATGTGGATCGGTGCATCCCTAGTTATAATAGCTTCGAAACCAATCGTGTATATTTATTTCTGCTTACAGAGTAATTATAAGGCTCCAATGTACTTAACTATGTCCTGGAGAAAACATTTGACATAAAATTCAATTTTTTATTCGTGTTTTCAGAGACGGACTCGTCTCGTGTTTAGCTTCTGTTTAAGTTATAAATAGCTTCGAAACCAATTGTGTATATTTATTTCTGCTTACAGAGTAATTATAAGGCTCCAATGTACTTAACTATGTCCTAGAGAAAACATTTGATATAAAATTCGATTTTTTATTCGTGTTTTCAGAGACGGACTCGTCTCGTGTTTAGCTTCTGTTAGCTTCTGTTTATGTTATAAATAGCTTCGAAACCAATCGTGTATATTTATTTCTGCTTACAGAGTAATTATAAGGCTCCAATGTACTTAACTATGTCCTGGAGAAAACATTTGACATAAAATTCGATTTTTTATTTGTGTTTTCAGAGACGGACTCGTCTTGTGTTTAGCTTCTGTTAGCTTCTGGCAGACATTAGCAGCAGAGCTAAACACTCGGTCCATATTGCCGGGTTGACTCAGCGGTCACGCGGCGCGTCAGCGGTGGATGACGCGTTACGTCGGCGGTGACGTAGGTGCGACTTATACACCGGTGCAACCTATTTATTGATTTTTCCAATTTTTTGTGCAATAATTGGACACTGCGACCTATACAATGGTGCGACCTATACAACGGAAAATACGGTAAGCACTGGCTTTCTCAAAACTTCCTCCACCTCAACACTGATAAAACCGAATGCATTTTATTTGGTGAACCCGGTAATACCAGCAACATCCTTCCCAGTCCCAGTTTTGGTTTTCCACTCCCCCACTTCAACCCGGTGGTCAGAAATCTTGGAGAGCAGCTTGACTCCAACTTAAAGCTTGATAAACAGATCAGTTCTGTTGTCAAGACCAGCTTGAGCTTCTTTCAGCTCCGTCTGCTCTCTAAAGTAAAGTCACTCCTCAGTCGTAGTGATCTGGAGAAGGCCATCCATGCCTTTGTGACCTCCAGACTTGATTACTGTAATGCTCTATACGTTGGAATTAATCAATCTTCCATCTCCCGTTTACAGCTTGTACAGAACTCTGCTGCCCGCTTTTTGACCAATACACGAAAACATGAACACATGAAACGTTCTGACATGTGCATTACAGAACATTTCACTTGCACTGCTGAACCTGGGTTTCTTAAAGTCCAACACCCACCATGTTTTCAAATTGCATCGCCATTAATATTTATTAGTTTATTTAAAAATAATACAGGAGTGTTTATTTATATTGTAGAGAAATAACGCTAAATGTGTTATTTCATGATTTATAGCAGATTTTAGCATGCAGCTCCGGGAAAATCTGCCCCTCTCCATATATGGGCATTCACATGGGCATTCACGTCACTAAAGTGACGCCTTGGAGTTACAGGCGAGCGAGGAAAAGAAAAAGCGAAGCATTTTTAAATATTCCCTAAAGCTGCCTGTTGATTAATCCTGCTGTCGCTCACTCATGTCTATCATATTCTGAGCGAGCATCCACGTAGACATACTAGTTTAATTCGTTTGATCGCGACAAATTCATTCATTTCCGCATCGGCTTTTTATTCTCTCCCCCCGTGACCAGACAGGTCGAGAGTACAGAAAGGCAGCCGCGCAGCGGAGCTCTGCGCGCGTGCTCCCCCGTGCTCCCCGCAACAAGGCTGACGAGAGCAAATACATACACTCGAGGGAGCAAATTACACCGGCACGAATTCGGAACTTCAAAGGTGACCAGCGGAACGAGGAGCCAGAGACGCGCGCGGCTCGCTCCTCTGGGCAGAATGAGAGCAGCAACGGTCCGCAGCGGTGTTATAAAATAAATAATAAATAAAATCAGAGCGCTGGTCCATATGTACACACAAATGCACCAGGAAATATGCAGTTTTAACTCCCACTCTCTCTCATAAACCTCCATGGAAACTCACTCCTGCCTTCTGCCTTCTGGGTGGAGATGTAACAAAAGTCACATGACACTTCGGGACTCTTCGGCCAGGTTTCCGGATTCATTCGGGAGTGGTTTTTTTGTTTTTTTGTTTTTTTAACCCTCGCCTGGCCCAAATGCAAAAATGAAAATAGACATAATATTAAATTACAGTAATTGTCCTATATGGTGAATTGTTACTGTCATGGTGGGTGTTGTCCTTTAAGCAGAATTCTCAGGGAGTCATTATAAGCAACCTTAAGCTTCTGCATACTAGCTTTTTTAAATTTACACCACAAAGGAGCTGCATACAAGGATGTACAGTAAGCTTTAAACAAACATATTTTTACCCCATTAGTGCACATGTGAAACTTCCTCCTCAGAATGTTTGCCTGGGCGTACAACATGCGACACTGCCGATAAATGTCATCATCATCAGTGATGACTGGTCAGTGATGTAGTGACCCAAGATCTGTTGAGATCACACTTAGGCTACGTTCACACTGCAGGTCTTAATGCTCAATTCCGATTTTTTTTTTAAATCAGATCTTTTGGTGTGAACGTTCACACTACATTTTAAATGCGACCAGCATCAGACCTGGCATGACTCCAGTGTGAACGCTCTACGTTGCAGAAGTGACCCGCATGCGCAGAAGAAAACATAGTGCACTGATCAGTGCAGCTGTAGATGTGATGAAATATTACAAATTGAGCTTCAGCTGTGTTCTGCTCCATTTCTCTTTTGGATCCGTGCTGCGCGCTGCGGCTCATGTCTCAGCCTGCGTGACGTGACACGCAGGCTGCGAGTTGCTTGTTTGGGCTTGTTTTCATGGGGCTGGTCGCTTGTTTTTGTCCTGACGCTGACGCAGCACCCTGTGTTTGAGGAAGTAAACATGGACGCGCACGACAGTTTTCAGTGTGTGTTCGTAATTTTGAAGTTGGTCTCCAATCAGGGAAAGCTAAACATCCAAAGATGAAAAACAAAAACTGAGAAGAAAGCAAGCGAGTGGTGTGTGCGTCGCTGCAAGTACATAGAGTTGTCCCCCGCTAGCCTCCACCCCGCTCTGAGCTACAGAGAGATGGTCTCCCCCCCGCTAGCCCCCACCCTGCTCTGAGCTGCATGTCCCCTCTGTCTGTACAAACACGCGCGGGCTCAATTAAATGAGCCGCACGTGTTCTGAAAAAGTCAGATGTAAATCACATGAGCGTTCAGACTGCAGTCGCTTTGAAAACATCAGATATATATCTGATTTAAAATCACATACTGAAACGGCCTGGGTCGGATTTGAAAACATCGGATTTGTTGCGTTCAGACTGTCTTAAAAAAATCGGATATGGGTCAGATGGGGCAGATGGGTCAGATGTAAATTGTAACCTTTTTCTGCCTTGATGTTAATACAATTGATGAAACAGAATTCATGCTTCCTTGATTTATTGTTAGTGTGAGTTGTTACTTCTGATCTGAGGGAGATCCGAGCCGTCAAAACTGGAAGTTGGAGACAGAGTACTGGTGTGAAACGTCCGTATCTGGGGTAAGCACAAACTGTGTGATAGATGGGAACAAGATATGTGGTAGTGAAAAAAACTGGTGACCTTCCAATCTATACAGTGAAGCTAGAAAGCACAGCTGGGCCTACACATACCCTGCATAGAGATCTTTTGTTTCCATGTAATAATAATAATAATAATGAATTCAATTTATAACGCGCTTTTCATTAGTGAAAATCTCAAAGCGCTACACACATTGAATGCTACACACATTCATACACCGGTAGCGGCAGACTACCATGCAAGGTGCTTTCCAGTCCTACCGGGAGCAACTCGGGGATGTGGATTTCTTCCTGTAGCAGAACCATCCACTGAGCCCATTTCTGTATCTGAGCCTCGTGTTACTCGTCAGTAACACCAAAGACAGCTTGACTCACCTGAAGAGTCCACAGAAGAAGAATCATTGGAAGAATTTCCTGTTCACTTTGTACAGAAACCAGTAAAATTCTCTGTGGAGAGAGCGAGAATTCAAATGACAGTATCCTCCAATGATGCAGAATCACCTACTCATTTACCAGCTCCTACATAAACATCACCTCCATCCGATTCTAAGTTTAGTGCTGATGAAGAATTGATGGCTAAACCTGTGGAAATGGCAATCTTACCAGAAAACTTAACTGATCCCGTAGGTCCGCTGTTCACAGATGTTCTTCTGGATGACGTTTCTATGGAAGATGAAAACCCTGAAACGAATTAAACCAATTTAACTGAATCACCTAACTTTGATTGCATAAATGACTTGCCTTACACTGAGTCTAGTATAAGACGTTCAACAGGTCATAGATCACTTCCCAAGCATTTGCTACTTTAGGGAACCTAATAATTCTCAGTCAGGTCATCTGGACAGTTTCTTTTATATAGAGAAGTTTCACCCTCTATCTGGATGGCTTCATCAGTCTGAGGAGTTCCAGTAAACTGTTTCCCCGCCAAGCAGTAAACTTCTTAAGCGGACCAACAAGTTTGCTGAGGCTAAGGGGCCGTTTACATGGCGCATATTTTGAGTGAAACCACTCCTTTCTCTTTGCGGTTCTGCTGATCATTTACACGACACCACTGGCCCCCCTCTTTGAATCTGAAGGTTTCTGAATCCACCTCTCAGAGTGGAGGTTTTTTGCTGACCCCCCGTTGATAACGTACACATCTCCCACTGAGCTTTTGTTTGAACCACATGCGCGCAGCACGCACGCACGGACAGACGGCATCAACATGGTGGCGGAGACACACTACATTCTGAACAACGACTGATGGAATATATTTTGAGTCTCATATTTAATTAATCTACACCTGAATGTAGCTACTGTGTCCAACATCTGTGTTGGAGGAGACACAGCTGGATCCAGTTCTAATATTGTTGTTTATTGAACGAGGCAGGCAGATATTTCACACGTCACGCTGCACAATAACATATGTGCTAAATAATAGCAGTTTAACAATAATAAACAGTATTTATGTTAGCGTGGGAGATATATAAAGTTATCTGAGCTAAATGAAGCTATCTGGACTTGTTACGTCATTTAAACGATGAGTAACATGTTGCGTGTTCTTAAAGTTGAAAATGAAGACACCAGGTTTATTTTGTATTTATTTATTTATTTATTTATTTATTTATGCAACACCACAAACTGTATGTCACACAAACACTGATAATTTAATTGAACACTATTAAAAACACGTTAACCGAACTGTAACGACTTTAATGAACTGGACTCTGCTCTGTTTTCATCCTGGATACTGGTCCCATCCGAACCGGTCCGCTTGTTGAAAGGACAGCTTCTCGACCTCGCAGGAAAAAAAATTATATAAAAACTCAGTTGGTTGTTGTGTGATCAAAGTAAACACAAGCAAACATTATTAAGAACGTTGATTTACCTGCTGTAAATCAGCTGATTATCACGGACTAAAGTCCGACATCATTCTCATCGACTCGGTTCTGGTCCACTCAGCGTCTGGTGTGCAGCTTGTTAGATGAAGAGGTCCCACTTGACGTCAAATCTGTCGACTCTTATCCAAAATCCAGCTTTAACATGTTGTTAAGTTGTTGTTAGCTCAACTTTTAGCCCCAGAGGAAAGCAGACTGAGGAAACACGCATGCGCATTAGGTGAAGCTACAAAATTCCAGCGCCATCTAATGACCCGGCATGGTAACTACAGCAGATTCGTGAGGGGGAGGGGGTGGGGGATTCATGAGGGCGGGAGGGGATTCATGAGGGCGGGGGGAGATTCGAGCTGAATCCCTCCACCGTGTCCTTGTAAACAGGGCCTAAGATGGTTTCTGGAGGCTGTCCTGTCCCCCGTCGATTCCTCCCAAGCAAGCAGCCACAGCCAAAGTGGTTCAAGGCAACAGAGTTCATCCTCAATCATCGTGGTATCAAATCCAATAATTCTCAGTCAGGTCATCTAGACAGTTAATTTTTTTATAGAGACGTTTCACCCTCCACAGGCTATAAAAAAAGTGCAAACAATCAAATCATGCATGCACACATACATATAGTACATACACACGTTCAGAAATTAGATTTTTATTAACAGATCTATGGTTTCAGGCAAGTTAATTTTAAGAGTTGAAGAATTGTCTGCATAAGTACCGGTAACACCAAATTTCCCCAATTCCCACCCCCACAACTATTCTTCAACCTACCATACACTACAACTGCTGCAGCAGGACTAAATAAAAGCCATTAAAAGGGGGAAGCATGAAAATCAGAGCATATCCAAAAGTTTGTGCCATAATGAAATATGACAAATGATTTATGTCAGGCATTTGTTATGCTACAAGAGGTAATTTGTTAAACTAAAAATGCACAGACACCCACACTTTATAATTGAATCACACAACGTAATGAATATCCTACTTTGTTTGGTCTGGCTGTTTGTCTTTGTTCTCTATTGTTTTGTTTTCTTCTGGAAATTAATTATGCCATGCATTATGCAAATGCCTTTGATTAAAACTGTAGGACGGTTTTCTAAAACATTTCACGAAGGAACTTTTGAAGTTGTCCTACTGCTGCAAAAACTTTAAAATTCAGCTATACTCCTGCGTTTGTTTGTTTCTGTAATATAATTTGTCACTGAAATATCCATTTGTCTTTCTGATTGGTAATGTTCATCCACCAAATGACATAATGCTCATCATGCATCTTGGGTTGACTACAGTTTTACAAAATGCTGTGCAGAAAGAGCTTGTTTATTTGTGTTCAAGCCATCATCAACCTCTTCAGCTGTGGGTAGTTGAAATAATGTTCTTGATAAAATAATTTTCCTTATAACCTTCAAGAGGAGATTTGAATGATAGTTTACCAAAGACCTGTGCACACAAGTTCTATGTGAGATTTAGTTTTTGATGAGTGGGTGGTGGTGTTGTGGGAGCTTAAATATAACAGTTATTTTTTTAATCTGTCCAGAAGACCTGACTAAACTTTGTTAGATTTTTCTACTTGGATTATTGAGCATGCAGTGCATTAGGATATAACAAAGTAAGGTATGTCACATCTCTACTATTCCCTCTAGTGTACATGTGTCAAGCTCAAAGCCCGGGGGCCAAATGGTCATTCATTCATTCAAACTTTATTTATGCAGGTTAATCCCATTGAGCATCAGGGACGCATTTACAAGACAGACCTGATTTTAACAACGAGTGGTGACAAGAGTGGATAACAAAGATAACAATAGGCAGTAACAAAGGATACATACAAATTAGTATTGTTTTTTAACAAGTGAAAATAAAATGGTAATTAAAAGGAGAAGTAGCAAAAAATCAGCTAGGTTGTAGGACGATGTAGAAAACTAAAAACAAGAACATGTCTGCATTGATCTTTCCCAGGAACTAAACAGATGTTTAAAGCCATTTAGAGAGGTCAAGGTTGAGAGTTTCAGATCTTTTTGCAAGATATTCCAGGAAACAGGAGCGGAGTAGGAGAAGGCCCTTTTGCCTAGTTCAGTCCTCACAGAGGGAACACTGTATGTTATAATGTCCTGAGAGCACACGCTGTAGCTGCACTCACGCAGTGACATGTAGGAGGGCAACAGACCGGCAAAGACCAAGAAGTGATTTAAAGACGAAAATGTACCAGTGAGAGAGTCTGCCTGAAGTTAATGATGTCCAGTTAACCAGTGAATACAGGGTGCAATGGTGGGTACGGTAGTAACATCCAGTTTTGAATCTTGGCATACCATGATAGGCAGCATCTAACAACTGTAGGGTGGATGTCAGAATCAGAATAAGCTTTATTACCATTGCACTGAGATACAAGAATATGTCAAAGTCAAAGTCAACTTTATTGTCAGAACTGCAATATGTACAGGACATACACAGGATTGAAATTGCGTTTCTCTCAGTCCCTCGGTGCAACAGTAACCATTTAAACACTAAAACACTAAAACATTTAATAAACATAAGCATAAAATAGTAAAAGTGTAACACTGTCCTGAGTTTTTGCATAGTAGTATAAAAGTATGAAAATTTACACCAACACTAAAACACTAAACATTTAATGAACATAAGCATAAAATGAAATAATAAAAGTGTAATACTGTCCTGAGTTTTTGCATAGTAGTATAAAAAGTATAAAAAGTATATCTATAAAATAAACTGAAGGTTCTAGCATTGACATTTGCAAAGAGTGGCAAAGCAGCATATGAGTTAATGTACACAGTATATGTATGAGGTAGTTGATGTTGGTATAGAGGCAAAGTGGCATATGCAGTAAGGCACATAAGGCACATTGGGCATCCTTAAATAAGGCTAGTCAGAGAATACTGTATATGTATCAGCAGTAGTGTAGATATAAAAGTAGTGTAAATGTAAACAGTAGTAATAAATGTAAACAGTAGTAATAAATGTAAACAGTATTAATAAATGTAAACAGTGAATGTAAACAGTAGTATGTAAACAGTGAATGTAAACAGTAGTATGACTATAGGCAGTGATGTAATACAAACATTAGTGCAAATATGAGAAGTAGTGCAAACTGAATGAGCACATGACCGAGAGTTTAGTGAATAACCCGTTTGATGACACAGAGTCCAGTGTTAAAAACTTTGTGTTGTGTGGTAATGTGTGAGAAAGTTTTTTGTGTTAAGGCAGTTCAAATGGGAGGGGAGGCAGAGCAGGCAGAGTGTTTAGCATTCTGACTGCCTGATGAACAGAGCTGTCTCTCAGTCTACTGGTTCGAGCCTGGAGACTCCTCAGTCTCCTCCCTGATGGCAGCAGTCTGAAGCAGCTGTGTAGTGGGTGTGTGGGATCACCTGCCATGCAGGTGATCCCACATATGTATGTACAGCCGTCCGAAAGATGGACGAAGTGCACAAAGCTGATGCTATAAGCGCAGTCTTCTTATTCTTTTCAGAATACATTTTTTAGATAGAAAAAGGGACAGAGCCATGAAGAGAGGGGTAGTGGCATTACAAAAAATATCTCAGCACACCTTGTCCTAACAGGGCATGATTTAAAAAACTCTGCCAGCCAAGCACATTTACGAACACGTTACATATGCATTTACAACGAGGCGGTCCATGAAGCACTAATAGGCCATTATCCCTATAAGATGATGGTCATCCGGCACAGTTCTTGTAAACCTTCACAGAAGGGGAGGGGGTTGTGACAGACAAAGCTTTTCCTTAAGGCCCCCTCATAGCTCTGCGTTCGGCCGTACGCCGCTCTACATCGTCTGTACGCTGTCCGTGCGCAGAGGTACAAGTGTACCATGTACGCGCCAAGCTCAAATTTTACGACCGTAAACGCAAACGCATTGTCTCACAATAAACTGCCCGGCGCCGGACTGTTTTGTATGTGACACAAATGTATTAAATTCCCCTTTTTCGTCCCTGATCTGGCCTTTTCTTTGTTTTTTTGCCAACAGTCAAGTGATCACTTCCTCCTCCGCTGACTCCATGACTGAAATGATGAGGAAATGAATGAATTTGTCACGAGCAAATTAAACCGGGTCTAACGTGGCTGCGCGAGGTTCTACAGATTTCCTGGTGGGCTGCAGGACCAGCGCTCCCTGTTTTTTTTTATTTTTTAGAACTTTTTAATAAGATATAAACACAGAACACCGCTCCGGCTGAAGCTGTGTTAAGTGCCGGCTCACCTTTTTTTTTTCTCCCCCGACCTGTCAATCAATTCAGTAGGCGTGTCAGCAAATGACCAATCAGCGAACGCTCTGCGCTGTGGCTGCTCAAATAACGTCAAGAATTTGGAGCGAAAACGCGAGAATGAACGCAAAGCTGTGCGGGTGAACGCGCACACACAGAACACGCACACGGAGCGGCATACGGCCGAACGCAGAGCTATGGGGGGGGGGCTTTAGTCTACACATTTCCCAGGAGAAATTCATGTTGGCCTGTTTGAGGCCAGCCAGGAGTCCAATTCAGATAACCACAATTGTTGATTTATTCAGGCAGACTATTTTTCTGTCAGGCTTGAGTCTGTACTGATAACTTCCAAGGTCTGAAATGGCCAGATTAGGGTGCATTCCGCTGGTCCGTGCTTACGAGCCTCTTCAAGGTCGTGTTCTTGCTGATAAGTCCCAACACCGCAGGTGGCTTGCGATTTAAATCACTTCCAACTTACAGTTTCGCTCGTAAATCAGCTGATTTTGAGTCCTCAAAGCACAAATCAACCTTCACATAGACAGCAGCCTGACGAGGTCCAAACCCAGCCAGCATGCACAGGTGGGCCCCATATGGTATACATATGTGCAAAAAACATGGGTCCCAAAAGGTTTTGTCCACGGTTTCCATGGTGGCCCCACATGGGTTTGCCCAGATAGATTTTAATGGGCCCTGACTGGGTTTTCAGTGGGACCCACATGTTTAACTTACACGAGACCCATGTAAAACCCATGTGTGTGCCGTGAAGAATATCTACCTGGGACTAAACTGGGTCCCTACTGGGCTAAAATATGGGTAATAAGTGGGTTTGTCCACGGTTTCCATGGTGGCCCCACATGGGTTTGCCCAGATAGATTTTAATGGGCCCTGACTGGGTTTTTAGTGGGACCCAGATGTTTAACTTAATTGAGACCCATGTAAAACCCATATGTGTGCCTTGAAGAATATCTACCTGGGACTAAACTGGGTCCCAACTGGGCTAAAAATATGGGTAATAAGTGGGTTTGTCCACAGTTTCCATGGTGGCCCCACATGGGTTTGCCCAGATAGACTTTAATGGGCCCTGACTGGGCTTTCAGTGGTTCCCAGATGGTTAACTTATATGAGGCCCATGTAAAACCCATGTGTGTGCCTTGAAGAATATCTACCTGGGACTAAACTGGGTCCCAACTGGGCTAAAAATATGGGTAATAAGTGGGTTTGTCCACGGTTTCCATGGTGGCCCCACATGGGTTTGCCCATACATTTTTAAGGCACTGACTGGGTTTTCAGTGGGACCCAGATGGTTAACTTACATGAGGCCCATTAAAGACCCACGTGTGTTCTTACCAGCATAATTTACATATCGGATTTTCCGATGCAACCTGCCGATATTTCTGATCCTTGAAGTATGTCAGAGAGCACACATATTGCACCATACTCTGTGACTTCTGTCTTAACATTGTGTGAGTTAAACCCAAAGAAGACACTCTGGGCCTCACAACAAGTAATACCCAAACTTTAACAAGAGGCAGTTCTGTAACACAGATGTCCTTCTGACTCATGGTGCAGCCCGGAACACTAAAATACTGCTAAACATTATGGGAAATCAACACAGCACTCCCCGTTTTTTAGTTTCCTTTTTGATTGTGGCACTATGAGTTGTATTTCTTGTTGGCTTTGATCAACAGATACAGATTTAAACTATAATTGAACACTAATATACCGCTAAGCATGATGGGAAATCAACACAGTTCACTCCCTGTTTTTTAGTTTCGTTTTTGATTGTGGCACTATGAGTTTTAATTCTTGTTGGTTTTGATCAACAGATACAGATTTAAACTATACATTGAATTTATAAATGTAAATTCAATGCATAGTTTAAATCTGTATCTGTTGATCCCACATTTATACCACTTGGGATGAATACAGTTAGCCCACATGGGCTTCCCATGCTGGGCACATTATACTAAAATCACATGGGTCCTATGTACTGATGCACATCAGAGTCAGAGTCTTTATTGTCATTTGCACCACATGTGGTACATGTGATGAAATGAGATTATGTACACAGGGTCCCAGTTACATCCAACAACAAAATCTAAGAGAAAAACTGTAATAACATCTAGGATATGGCAGCACGGTGGCACAACTGGTAGAGCTGCTGCCTCTCAGCGAGAAGGTTGCCGGTTCAAATCCCGGTCCGGGGCCTTTCTGGGTGGAGTTTGCATGTTCTCCCCGTGCATGCGTGGGTTTCCTCCGGGTACTCCGGTTTCCTCCCACAGACCAAAAAACATGCTTGTTAGGCTGATTGGTGACTCTAAATTGACCCTAGGTGTGAGAGTGGATGGTTGTTTGGTGTGAGTGAGACAGGTCCCTCTTGTAAATGAGTCCCCGTGACTCAACGAGGCTAGCCTGTATAAATAAAGGTTGAATGAATGAATGAAAATATGAACTAAGAAAAACATCCAACTAGAAATACACTAAGCCCTAGAGTAATAGAAAAACGTCATTACAAACAGCAGCACGAACATGAGTCTTTATGAGCAGATGGTCACAGATGAACACAGCAACAAGAAAACAGATCAGCATCAGCATGATGTGATATTTCACAGTGATTATTCTTATTATTTATTTATTCATGAGTCTAACAGCCTCAGGGTAGAAGCTGTTCCTCAGTCTAGTGGTTCTACATTTGATGCTCCTCAACCTCCGTCCTGAGGGGAGTGGGGCAAAGAGTGTGTGTGCTGGGTGAGTGGGGTCTTTCATGATGCAGGTGGCTTTTTTCCTGCATCTCGAAGTGTAAATGTCTGTGATGGTGGGGAGACTGACTCCAGCAGACTTCTGTGCAGCCTTCCCCACTCTCTGCAAAGCTTTTCTTTCTGCAGCTGTGCAGCCTCCATGCCACACATTGATGCTGGAGCACAGGATGCTCTCCACTGCACAACTGTATAAGGATGTGAGGATTGGACATATCTGTCCCATTCCCAGTTAGCCCACGTAAAAATGAGCTAGGGCCTATATATACTTGCCCAGGTTGAAGCCATGTAAGGTCATCCCACATTTAGCCCAATTGGGGTAAATACAGTTAGCCCACATGTGCTTCCCATGCTGGACCCATTATACCGAAACCACATGAGTCCCATATAATATTGCCCATTTCTGTCCCATTCCCAGTTAGCCCACATAAAAATGTACTGGTTCCTATATATCCATGCTCAGGTTAAACCCATGTAAGGTGATCCCACATTTATACCACTTGGGATAAATACAGTTAGCCCTCATGGGCTTCCCATGCTGGGCACATTATACTAAAATCACATGGGTCCCATATACAGATGCGCATATCTGTCCCATTCCCAGTTAGCCCAAATAAAATTCAACTGGGGCCAATATATCTATGCCCAGGTTCAACCCATGTAAGGTCAGCCCACACTTATCCCAATGGGGGTAAATACAGTTAGCCCATAAGGGCTTCCCATGATGGACCCATTATACTAAAACCACATGGGTCCCATATAATAATGCCCATTTCTGTCCCATTCCCAGTTAGCCCACATAAAAATGAACTGGGGCCTATATATCCATGCCAAGGCTGAACCCATGTAAGGTCATCTGACACTTATCCCACTTGGGGTCAATACAGTTAGCACATATGGGCTTCTCATACTGTGACCATTATACTAAAACCACATGGGTCCCATATAATGATGCCCATTTCTGTCCCATTCCCAGTTAGCCCACATAAAAATGTACTGGGCCCTATATATCCATGCCCAGGTTGAACCCATGAAAGGTGATCCCACATTTATACCACTTGGGATAAATACAATTAGCCCACATGGGCTTCCCATGCTGGGCCCATTATACCGAAACCACATGGGTCCCATATAGTATTGCCCATTTCTGTCCCATTCCCAGTTAGCCCACATAAAAATGAACTGGGGTCTATATATCCATGCCAAGGCTGAACCCATGTAAGGTCATCCGACACTTATCCCACTTGGGGTCAATATAGTTAGCACACATGGGCTTCCCATATTGTGCCCATTATACTAAAACCACATGGGTCCCATATAATGATGCCCATTTCTGTCCCATTCCCAGTTAGCCCACATAAAAATGTACTGGGCCCTATATATCCATGCCCAGGTTGAACCCATGTAAGGTGATCCCACATTTATACCACTTGGGATAAATACAGTTAGCCCACATGGGCTTCCCATGCTGGGCACATTATACTAAAATCCTATGGGTCCCATATAATGATTCACATATCTGTCCCATTCCCAGTTAGCCCAAATAAAATTGAACTGGGGCCTATATATCTATGCCCAGGTTCAACCCATGTAAGGTCAGCCCACACTTATCCCAATTGGGGTAAATACAGTTAGCCCACATGTGCTTCCCATGCTGGGCCCATTATACCGAAACCACATGGGTCCCATATAGTATTGCCCATTTCTGTCCCATTCCCAGTTAGCCCACATACAAATGAACTGGGACCTATATATACATGCCCAGGTTGAAGCCATGTAAGGTCATCCCACATTTAGCTCACTTGGGGTAAATACAGTTGGCCCATAAGGGCTTCCCATGCTGGGCCCATTATATTAAAACCACATGGGTCCCATATAATAATGCCCATTTCTGTCCCATTCGCAGTTAACCCACATAAAAACGAACTGGGACCTTTATATTCATGCCCAGGTTCAACCCATGTAAGGTCAGCCCACTCTTATACCACTTGGGGTAAATGCAGTCTGCCCACATGGGCTTCCCATGCTGGGCCCATTATACTAAAACCACATGGGTCCCATGTAAAATAGCCCATTTCTGTCCCATTGCCAGTTAGCCCACATTAATGCTGTATAGGACCCATATATTTAGCCCAACAGGGCCAACAAAATGGGTTCCTTTATGGGATAACCATATGGGTCTCATGCAGTTAGCCCAGATAAATCCCATGCCCACTCGTTACCTAAGTAGCCCACAATAACCCCATGTGGGGCCCAACTATGCATGCTGGCTGGGAAATTAGCTGTGACTGTCTTCTTTGTGTGTTGATAAACCAGGATCCAGACTATTCCAAAAACAGGATACCTGTTATCATGTAACTGTTTATTTGTTTTTAAAAGTTTAAATGGTCTTGCTCCATCCTACCTCTCTGAGCTGCTTCACCCATACTCTCCTGCTCGGTGCCTCAGATCAGCTGATCAGCTGCTTCTGGAGGTGCCGAGGTCCAAACGGAGGCTCAGAGGGGACAGCGCTTTTTCTGTTGCTGCTCCAAAACTGTGGAACGATCTCCCTCTTCCATCAGACAAGCTCCTTCACTGTCCAGTTTTAAAACTCTTTTAAAAACACATTTTTACTCACTGGCTTTTAGCACAGACTGATTTTGTTCTGCACTGTTTTTATAGTTTTTATTGATCTTAATGTTTTAACAACTGTTTTATTTTTATGTGTTTAAATGTTCTTGATTTTATGTACAGCACTTTGTTGCAGCTGTGGTTGTTTTAAAGGGCTCTATAAATAAAGTATTATTATTATTATTATTATTATTATTATCATCATAAATCCAATTATATGCTATTTTGGCCCTTGATCAATAGCAGCGATAGACACATTGCCCCCAGAGATTTATCCAGCTGCATGTGTGTCATCCAAGCAGATGAGGGTTCTCCAAGACACTATTACTTTGTTGAAAGGCTTTTGTAATTTACGTCAAAAGTCCAGTTGGTCAGATCCAAAACAGAAGTTTTCATTTTGGAAAGATGTGTAAAAATAGGAGCTGCTCCGGTACACAGATAGAAAGCAAAAAAGCAGGAGGAGAACAGGGAGCGGGAAGGAATACGTGTGTCTCGTTAGAGAGCAGTGAGAAAAAAAATCAATGGAGACAAGGAAAGTCACAGTTACAAGGTGTTTCCTTACATTCAGAGTTAGACAGGATCTATTTCTGAAAGAGAAACCCAATTTAACTTTCAATTTCCTTACTAGGTTTACCACATGCAGCTTAAAAGTGAAATGCGAGTCCACCAAGATACCCAAATATTTGTAGGAATTGACAGACCCAATAGGGTCACCATTCTAGGATAAAATCAGAGGAAGAACTACTGGGACCGACTTTCTGTTTGAAAAATGCATCCCAGGGTCTCTGATGCTTCACGGTCACTATTGAATGTTCTATTAGAGAAGCCTTACACACTTATGCATGCTCACAACTAGGGATGCACCGATCCACATTTCTCACTTCCGATCCGATACCGATACTTATTAACTCAGTATCGACCGATACCGATACTTTCCCGATCCGATACTGTTCAGGTATTTGACTCTGTATAATGAAACTTTTGCACCCAAACTTATTCATTTTAACATTTTAACACCATTTTTAACTGTTAAATAGCTGGAAGAAGTAGAAATCAGAGAAACCGATTTCTGAGAGCTTATGACACAGGATGTTATGATCCACAGTGTCAAAAGCTTTAGACAGGTCTAAGAAAAGTGCAGCACAATAGTCCTTAGCATCCAATGCTTCAACAACATCATTCAGAACCTTCAGAGAAGCAGTTGTTGTGCTGTGTTTTTTCCTGAAACCAGATTGATGAAGAGGTAAGATGTTAAATGAGTCCAGATAGTTTTTGATCTGAGAGTTTATCAGTTTTTCTAGAACCTTGGCTAAGATGCAGAGTTTAGAGATCGGTCGATAATTGTTCAGTGAGGTGGGGTCACCTCCCTTCAGCAAAGGAAGAACAAAGGCTGTTTTCCAAGCATCCGGAATGGTGTTTTGGCTTATGGACAGATTAAAGATGTGGGTCACAGGGACTGTGATGATATGAGCAGCCAGCCTTAAGAAGTAAGGTGGAAGTTCATCTGGACCTGCAGATTTTTTAGGATCAAGATCATTTAACAGTTTATTTACCTCACTGACTGAGAACGGAGAAAAAGAGAAGGTGTGATTAACAGATGGTTGACTTGTAGGAGGGATTTGATTTGTAGAAGTTTGATTATTAGATAAAGTGGCTGATTTTCCGTTTGTAACTGTGTCAAATAATGAACTAGAAGCAACAAAATGTTTATTGAAACAGTTCAGGATCTCGTGCTTATTTGACACAGGAACAGAGTCAACATTCATTCATTCAACCTTTATTTAGTCAGGTAAATCTTTTGAACCTCATGGGCTCATTTACGAAAGCGACCTGCTAAAACTAAAGAACAGTGGCCCTCATTCATGAAACTGTTCGTATTCTTATCCTACGTTTCTCCTACTTTTGTTCTTACGAAGCGTTCGTACGAACATGCCACGTCAGATTCAACAAAGTCTTCTATCATGAGGAAACGTGTGTAAATGGCTTGCGTAAATATGATGAATCCCACCTGTTCTAAACAGCTGCGCGTGCACGCGTGAGCTTATTTACATAATTCCCACCCCTCAAAACACCATATAAGGCTACGTTTCCTGCCTCAGAGGCAAAACGTGTACGTTCATAAAATGACAGCGAAAAGTAAAAAAGAAGAACTCTACCGGTGCGGAGAATGAAGTTCTGGTCTCTGAGGTCAAGAACAGAAAATCTGTCCTTATTAGCAGCGTCACTCATGGAAGTAAATGACCAGCTAAAGCCAAGGAAAGTTTGTTTATAATAAATGTGGACCTCAAAATATGCATGCGTCCTGATGGCTTACTGGTTAAAGTATTGCGCTGTTAGCTGTTCCTAACCTTTTCTACACGTCGTGGGATCGAGTCCCACAAGGTTTGACTTTTTTTCTTTCCTTCTTACTTTAGATTATTTATTCATTCCAAATTAAAAAGGCTTTATGCTTTATTTCTTGTTGTATTGTAAATAGTTTTCTTGTGTTTTTTAAATCTGGAATGAATTAAAAGACAAAAAAAAACCTTGTCCCATGCGGGACGCGAACCCATAACCTTCGGAACTGCGACGCAACGCTCTACTCACTGCGCCACATGAGATCTATGACAGCAACAGGAGGAGGTCGATCTAAAGTCTGCGTTACCGAAGTCTGCGTTACCGAGACAAATTAAACTTAAATTAATTCATGGTTTAAGTTGGTTTCAGTTTGAGATCTTCATATTAATATTGTAGTGTTAGAAAACGGCATTGATAACAAATTGATTTTCATTTAAATACTTTAATCCGTTAGTCATTATTACATTTAAAATTATAATTCGACTTCAAACAGAACCTATTGTCAAAAACAATTGTGGTGCGTGACTTTTTTAAACTCTAAATATTTCCTAAATAACGAAATATGAAGTTATTAGTGGAGAAATGCTGTCTGGATGACAGCAGACCGGCTGCTCGTAAAATATACGACAGGTCCGGACCACTCGTAGATTTTGTTCGTATCTGAAAAAAATCTTAGGATACGAAAACATTGTTGAATGCCACAAATGCTCCTAAATCACTCGTAAGCACAGTTTAAGCACAAATCTGTGCGTACGAACGGTTCATGAATGAGGGCCAATGAACAGCAATGGTAGAATTTCCTTAAACAATAAACAACAAACAATAAACAATAGAAAAACAAAAGAGAGAAAAAAGAAAAAAAAAAATATATATATATACCGGTATTTTTTTTTCTTTTTTTCTTTTCCCTATATATATATATATATATTTTTTTTTTCTTTTCTTTTTCTTTTCCCTTAACAAAGTATCAAAAAACTAGCAAAACATTATAAGGTATATGTATAAAATCAAAGACAGGAACAAATCTGCATTGGTTTTTGCCAGGATTCCAACAGATTCTGAAAACCATTTAGAGAAGTCAAGGTCGAGAGCTTCAGATCTTTTTGTAAGATATTCCATGAAGCAGGAGCGGAGTAGGAGAAGGCCCTTTTTCCAAGTTCAGTCCTCACTGACGGAACACTGCAGGTAATCATGTCCTGAGAGCGCACGCTGTAGCTGCACTCACGCAAAGACATGTAGGAGGAGATGTATGAGGGCAGCAGACCAAGAAGTGATTTAAAGATGAAAATGTACCAGTGGAAGAGTCTGCGTGAGGTTAATGATGTCCAGTTAACCAGTGAATACAGGGTGCAGTGGTGGGTACGATAATCACAACCAGTTATGAATCTTAGTGCACCATGAT
>JBBPBX010048089.1:0-25895 GCA_038048925.1 Garcialebias charrua | reverse complement strand
ATTTTAGAGGGAATGATGTCCAGAGAACAGTTTGTTGGTTTCATCTGCTGAACCACCTTGGTGAGTTGAGGCAGTGAGACGAGATCAAACTGGTCAAAAACAGCAGTGGTTATTGTAGAGGTACATGACAGGATGGTGTTGGATGAACTGACAATGTTCTGTCTGATAGAGTCTATTTTGTTGACAAAATAGCTCTGAAAGTCATCGCAGGTAGACTGTGTGGCAGTTTTCAGAACATTGACAGATGGATTGATGACAGACTGGAGTGTGCTGAAAAGCGTCCTCGGCCGGTTGGAGCTGGTGGAGATTAAGTTGGAGAGGTACTGTGACTTGGCCTGTTTCACAGCATTATGATACTCACAGAGGCAGTCTCTCAGTATTCCCTGAGATACATGAAGTCGGTCGCGCTTCCATTTTCGCTCTGCTTGTCTGCAACGTTGTCGAAGAGCTCGCGTCGTTTCGTTGAGCCATGGTGATGGTCTGTTTTTTGAAGATGCCTGTTTGAGAGGAGCGATGGAGTCCATGATCGTCGTGCAGGTGTGATAGAAGGAGCTGATGAAGTCCTCAGGATGTAGAGATGGGTCCAGACTGACAGCAGAGCAGAATTCAGTGCTCTTAAAGGCATCAGTAAACTCATTTGGAGTTAATGGGTTGATGGAGCGGCAGAAACGTGCTGGGAGAATAGCCTTTGGTGCAGGAGTGGTGAAAAATTCAAATAATATGGGAAAATGGTCTGAGATACAGGTGTCCAGGATCTCCACAGCAGGTATTTGAAGGCCGTGGGAGATAATTAAATCCAGTGTATGACCCAGGGTGTGTGTGGCCCCCGAGATCGACTGTGACAGGTTAAAAGAGTCCAGGAGGTTCTGAAACTCACATCCAAGCTGATTACTTGGGCAGCAGGTGTGCACGTTGAAGTCTCCACAGAAAAGCCAAGAGTCAAACTTTGGTAGCAAGTCCGCCAGTAGTTCTGAAAACTCACTGACAAAGTTTTTATTGTATTGTGGGGGCCTATAAAAAACGCCACACAAAATAGGTTTAGCAGATTCCAGCACAAAAATCATACTTTCAAAACTGGAATAGTTTTTCTGAGGCAACAAACGGTACTTGAATGCATCACTGAACACAGCAGCCAGGCCCCCTCCCTTTCCAGCCCCACGCGGAGCGCTCAGGTGGGAGTAGCCATTTGGGAGGAGTTCAGAGAAGGAGCTGTTATCTCCTATTTTCTGCCAGGTTTCAGTAATCAAAAACAGATCCAGACGATGAGTTGAGATCAAATCACTTAATATAAAAGTTTTATTAGTAATTGATCTGGCGTTAAACAATGCTGCACGTACTGGAACGCTGCCAGTTACAGTTACGTCACTCACAGCTCGAGCGAGCGGGCGGAGGTGTTGTTTAACGCTGCCTCGCTTCACTGTTTTCCACACCGGGGGGCAAGATGGATACTGGTCGCTGGCGACATGATTGATGGCAACAAGGCTTCTGTGGCTTCTCACATGATCTTGAGAGTTACAAATGATATCCTCATGGCTGCTGACACTGGCTCTCCCTCCGTCCTTGTCCTCCTTGACCTCACTGCAGCCTTCGACACTATGGACCATAATATCCTCCTCCACCGTCTTCATGTGGAGGTCGGTCTCTGTGACACTGTCCTGGACTGGTTCAAATCAAATCTTTCCACCTCCACCAATTTGTAACCTATTTCATGGTCTTCTCACATGATCAAGGAGGACCATCAGCCTAAAGCTAGATTTATACTCGACGTGTCGCACAGCGCGCAAGGGTGCGCGCGCCATAAGTGACGCAATACCACAATCCCCGCCCCTGCGCGTAATAATAATAATAATAATAAATTCAATTTATACCGCACTTTTCATTAATAAAAATCTCAAAGTGCTACAACAATAAAACAAGTGATAAAATCAAATAAAATCAATAATGGTATTAACTAAGATTAAAAACAGAATCATGTGGAGGCAGAATAGGCCTGCTTAAAAAAATAAAAAAATAAAACAAGTGATAAAATCAAGTAAAATCAATAATACTATCAACCAAGATCAAAGATAAAATCATGCGGGGGCAGAATAGGCTTGCTTAAAAAGAAAAGTCTTTAAACCGCTTTTAAAGTCAACCAGTGACTGTGGAGCTCTCAGGCAGTCAGGGAGGGAGTTCCATAGGCGGGGGGCAGCCACACAGAATGCCCTGTCTCCCATGGTCCTTAATTTGGTTCGTGGAATGTGAAGTAGATTACTGTTCTGTGATCGTAGAGACCGGGTGGATGAATATGGTGCAAGAATGTCCTTTAGATAGTCAGGTGAAGTTCCATGTAAGCATTGATGTGTAATGAGAGCAGTTTTGTATTGAATTCTGTAGGTGACAGGAAGCCAATGGAGGTTATGGAGAATGGGTGTAATATGTTCAAATTTACGAGCTCTCAATAAAATCCTTGCTGCACTGTTTTGAATATATTGAAGTTTCTGAAGGTTTTTGCCAGGGATTCCAATAAACAGGGAGTTGCAGTAGTCGAGCCTGGAGGAGACAAAGGCATGGACGAGTTTCTCAGCATCGGAAAAAGTCAGAGATGGGCGAAGTCTGGAGATGTTTCGAAGATGGAAGAAGCAAGTTTTAAACAGATGCTTAATGTGATTTTCAAATGTAAGATGAGAGTCCATTTTTATTCCAAGATTTGTAACAGAGGTGGAGAGGGGGATGTCTTGACCAGAGAAGGAGATTGTTGTTAAAGTTGATGTTTGTATCTGGTGAGGGGTGCCAATCATTATGGCCTCAGTCTTGGAGCAGTTTAATTGAAGAAAGTTCTGATTCATCCATGCCCTTATTTCCTCCAGGCAGGCAGAGAGGGCAGTGAGTGAAGATGGAGATGGGGATGATGAGGATGATCCAGTCCTGATGTAAAGCTGTGTGTCGTCGGCATAGCAGTGAAAAGAAATGTTGAACTGATTAATAATTTGACCTAAAGGCAGCATGTAAAGGGAAAACAGCAGGGGCCCCAGAACTGACCCTTGAGGGACACCACAGGAGACACCGACTGTCTGGGAAGTGGCATTGCCAAGACTAACGCATTCCAGCCTATCGGAGAGGAAAGATTTGAACCAGTCCAGGACAGTGTCACAGAGACCGACCTCCACATGAAGACGGTGGAGGAGAATATTATGGTCCACAGTGTCGAAGGCTGCAGTGAGGTCAAGGAGGACAAGGACGGAGGGAGAGCCAGTGTCAGCAGCCATGAGGATATCATTTGTAACTCTCAGTAATGCAGTCTCAGTACTGTGAGCTGCTCTGAATCCAGACTGAAACTTCTCGTACAGAGAGTGTTGCTGTAGGTGGTCCTGCAGCTGAGCAGCAACTGCTTTTTCCAGCACTTTGGACAGAAACGGGAGGTGGGAAATTGGGCGGTAATTAGAAAAAATGTCGGGATCCAAATTAGATTTTTTCAGAAGAGGCCTAATGATGGCAGTTTTTAGAGGCAGTGGAACATGACCAGATTGTAGAGACTGATTTATTATTTGTGTGATTAATGGGCTTATTGCAGAGTGATTGGATTTTATGAGAGATGAGGGGAAGGGATCCAGGGCGCAGGATGAAGGCTTCATTTTCTTTATGATGGACTCCACCTCACTCTGAACAACCTCATCAAAGCTGCTCAGGGACCCAGGATGCAGACGGGTAGATGGTAAACGAAGATCAGGGAGGTTGTGAAGCTGAGATCTGATGGTGTCAATTTTGTTTTTAAATGATGAAAGGAACAGGTCGCATTTTTGAACACATTCCTCAGAAGTTTGTTTAATGGGATTAAGTAGATGAGTTACTGTGGAGAAGAGCTGTTTAGAGTTACCAGGGCAGGTGTTGATGATGTTGGAGTAATACTTGGAGCGTGCTTCTTTAAGAGAATAGGCGTATGCTTTCTGATGTTCTTTGTATGCCTGCTTATGTACCGAGAGACCAGATGATTTTAGACGTCTCTCGATAGCACGGCCAGTTGCCTTCATCCTGCGGAGCTCACCAGTGTACCAGGGGGCTGAACGGGAGAAAGACACCAGTCTTGTCTTCAAGGGAGCATGTAGGTCCAGAAGCTCTTGGAGAGATCGGTTGTAGTAATCAACGGAGTCATTGGCAGATGAATGATTGACAGCGGTCAGGGCGTGAAGATCAGCGGACAGAACATCAGGGGAAATGTTTTTAAAGTCCCGGAACTGGATGGGTCGCTTTGGGTTTGAAGCAGGTGAAGTTGAAGGCACTTCCAGAGAGATGACACTGTGGTCCGAGACACCCAGGTCATATACAGATAAGTTATTGATGAGTACAGTGTCTGTAATCACCAAATCCAGAGTGTGCCCCCTGCTGTGCGTAGGGGCGTCCACATGTTGGGTGAGATTAAGAGAGTCCAGAAGAGACTTAAAATCTGTTGCCAACGGGGAAGAGGAATTGTCCATGTGGATATTTAAATCTCCAAGAAAAATAGTTTTCACAGGGGAGGTGCAGAAAAAGGTGAGGAGGTCATGCATCTCTGAGTTAAATGAAACATGCGGTTTGGGAGGTCTATAAATCAATATAACGTTCATCAGGAGTGGGGCTTTGAAGTTGAAGGCCAAACTTTCAAAAGAGGAAAAGTCCTGAGAAGCTAGATGTGTCAATTTTAAATTATTGCGGTAGATTACAGCCAGACCACCACCGCGGCCAGTGCTGCGGGCTCTCTGCAGATAACTGTATCCAGACGGACAGGCCTCATTTAGAGAACTGTACACATCTGGCTGATGCCAAGTCTCTGTAAGACACATGAGGTCCAAGTCCTTCTCCAGAATGTGATCGTGAATTAGGCATGATTTGTTTGATAGTGACTGCACATTGAAAAGTTCTAATTTAATACCAGTTGGTGTAGAAGCCTTTTGAACCCGCGTGTCGGTTTGGCACGTGTCGAGCACCTCAGAATTTTTGAAAATCTGCAAGGCTAGTGCGCGCGCCGCGGGCGCTACTGAATTGAGGTTGGGTGGGGACCTCACCGACAGCCTTCACGCTCTTCACGCCGGAGCCTGCAGCTGTCCGCGCAGCTGTGGTCATGGAGACTGCGTCGCCACGCATGGAGGAATGTTTTGTGACACAAATGTATTAAATTCTCCTTGATCTGGACTTTTCTTTTGTTTGTTTTTTGCCAAAAGTCAAGTGATCACGTCCTCCTCCGCTCCATGCATTAAAACCGCAAGACACAATAACTGTTGTTCTATTATGATTTGCTCCTCTGATAAAGACAACAGTTCAGCAAGCGAGCGGAAAGCCTTTTTTTGTTGTTGTGTGATTTCAAACAGTTCTTCTACGGTACATTTCTTCTTCTACACCCTTTCTTGCAACATCTGCAAAGGTTTTAGAGGGTACTGCCACCGGCTGGTCCGTAAAAGAACAGCACTTTGCCATGCGCCGCCGTGCGTCAACCATAAACACAGTGGCAACACTGTAAATGCATGAAGCCACACAGCGCGCTCCAGCTTGCGGACCAAAGCGCGAGTATAACTAGGCCTTAACGATGGATCGTTAGCACCCTGATGGTTGTTTGCTATTCACAGAGGGCTGAGTGATACTAGCAATAACAGCATTGTATAAGGGGGACAGTTGAACTCGGAGGCCTCCACCTCTGTTTAATGATTGATGGTTTCTTTTCACAAAGATGGCCTCCTTTACTCCTCTCTCAAACCATCGTTCCTCTCTATCAAGGATGTGAACAACTTCATCCCTGAAAGAGTGGCCGCTGGCCTGGAGATGAGTGTAGACTGCAGAGTCCTGGCCTGATTAATTTGATCTTCTGTGCTCGGCCATCGTTTTGGCCAGTGGCTGTTTAGTTTTCCCGATGTAAGACTGATCACAGCCCTCCTGACACTGAGCAGCATACACAATATTATTCCGTTTGTGTCGGGGACTGGATCTTTGAGATGAATCAATCTTTGCCATAATGTATTTTGGGGTTTAAAAGATACCAGGCCCTTTGATAAGGGCTGTTAGGTCCCTGTACGACAGGTGTCAGAGCTTGGTCCGCATTGCCGGCAGTAAGTCAGGCTCGTTTCCGGTGAGAGTTGGACTCCGCCAAGGTTGCCCTTTGTCACCGATTCTGTTCATAACTTTTATGGACAGAATTTCTAGGCGCAGCCAAGGTGTTGAGAGGATCCGTTTTGGTGACCTTAGAATCGCTTCTCTGTTTTTTGCAGATGATGTGGTCCTACTGGCTTCATCAGTTCGTGATTTACAACTTTCACTGGAGCGGTTTGCAGCCGAGTGTGATGCGGCCGGGATGAGGATCAGTTCCTCCAAATCCGAGGCCATGGTCTTGAGCCGGAAAAGGGTAGCATGCCCTCTCCGGGTCGGGGAGGAGGTCCTGCCCCAAGTGGAGGAGTTTAAGTATCTCGGGATCTTGTTCACGAATGAGGGAAAACTGGAGCGTGAGATCGATAGGCGGATAGGTGCAGCGTCCGCAGTGAAGCGGGCGCTGTACCGGTCTGTCGTGGTGAAGAGAGAGCTGAGTCAAAAGGCAAAGCTCTCAATTTACCGATCGATCTACGTTCCCACCCTCATCTATGGTCATGAGCTTTGGGTTATGACCGAAAGAACAAGATCTCGGATACAAGCGGCTGAAATGAGTTTTCTCCGCAGGGTGGCTGGACTCTCCCTTAGAGATAGGGTGAGAAGCTCAGTCATCCGGGAGGGACTCGGAGTAGAGCCGCTGCTTCTCCACATCGAGAGGAGCCAGTTGAGGTGGCTCGGGCATCTGGTTAGGATGCCTCCTGGACGCCTCCCTGGTGAGGTGTTCCGGGCATGTCCCACCGGGAGGAGACCCAGAGGAAGACCCAGGACGCGCTGGAGGGACTATGTTTCTCGGCTGGCCTGGGAACGCCTTGGGATTCCCCCGGAGGAGCTGCTCCAAGTGGCTGGGGAGAGGGAAGTCTGGGCCTCCCTACTTAGGCTGCTACCCCCGCGACCCGACCCCGGATAAGCGGAAGAAGATGGATGGATGGATGGATGGATGGATGGTTTAAAAGCCACTGGGATGTTATGTTTAAAAAATAGACATCTCAATTTCTCTGAAACTCCTGCAACATACGGAACGACCACTGGTCTGAGTTCCTTCCTTTCACCTGATGGCTGGCTGGAGTCCTGTTTGGGTTTCTGCTCTGCTTTCAGGAAGGCCCAATTAGGATATCCACACTTCTCTAGAGCCTGTTTTGTGTGTGATTTCTCCTTCTGTCTGGCTGCTGAGTTAGTGGAGATGCTGTCTGCTCTGTGGTACAGAGTCCTGATGACTCCTAATGTGCTCCAGAGGGTGATGGGAGTCAAACTGCAAATACTGGTCTGTGTGAGTGGGTTTGCGGTACACCTCAGTTTGCAAATATCCTCTATCAGAAACTGAGACCTCACAGTCTAAGAAAGCCAGCCTGCCATCTTTTACATCTTCTCGTGGGAACTTGATGTATTTATCCACAGAGTTGATGTGATCAGTGAAATGTTGGACTTCCTGAGATTTAATTTTAACCCAGGTGTCGTCAACATACCTGAACCAATGACTTGGTGGTCTCCCTGAAAAGGATGTCAAGGCTCTCTTTTCTACCTCCTCCATGTACAGGTTGGCAACAATAGGAGAAACTGGAGACCCCATAGCACACCCATGTTTCTGCCTATAATATTGCTCCCCATATGTGAAGTAGGTTGACTGCAGGCACAGTTTCAAGAGTTGACACAGTTGTTCTGTGGAAAGTGTGGTCCTGTTGCTCAGAGTGGTGTCTGATTTTAACCTTAAACAGACCACCTCTACTGCCTCATCAACAGGAATGCACGTAAAGAGTGATGTGACATCAAAAGAGACCATTGTTTCATCAGTCTCCATGATGACATCCCTCACCTTATCCACAAAGTCCATGGTGTTCTGTATGTGGTGTTCTGAGCTGCCAACTAAAGGGATGAGTACAGATGCCAAATATTTGGAAACATTGTAAGTGACCGAGTTAATCATGCTAACAATTGGTCTTAAAGGTACACCTTGTTTGTGAATTTTAGGTAAACCATACAGACTAGGTGTTGCCTCCCCTGGGTACAGGGGAGGCAACACGTATCATACACACACTTTGCATTTTATGCCTTTAATATCTGTAGTTTGCCTGATTGCTGCAGCTAGCGGTTCGATGAAAAAAGCAAACAGTGAGGGGAGAGTGGAAACCAGCCACTATGGAGCACAAGCCAGTGTATCTCTTGTGCCGGTCCCAAGCCCAGGTAAATGGTGAGGGTTGTGTCAGGAATGGCATCTGATGTAAAACACTTTTGCCAAAACCATAATGCGAGTTCATCAAAGTGAAACCATACCGGATCGGTCGAGGCCCGGGTTAACAACAACCGCCACCGGTGCTGTTGACAAACAGGGTGCCGGCGGAAATTGTGCTACTGTTAGTCGAAGACCCCGAGGAGGGAAACGTGTCAGGAGACAGAGGGAGAGGAGGAAAGTGAAGAATGTAGGACTGAGGGTTGCAACTCTAAATGTGGGGACAATGACAGGCAAAGGTAGAGAGCTGGCTGACATGATGCAGAGAAGAAAGGTAGATGTTTTATGTGTCCAAGAGACCAAGTGGAAGGGCAGCAAGGCTCGCAGTATTGGAGCAGGGTTCAAACTGTTTTACCATGGTGTGGATAGAAAGAGAAATGGAGTAGGGGTGGTCCTGAAGGAGGAGTTGGCAAAGAATGTAGTAGAGGTGAAGAGAGTGTCAGATAGGGTGATGTGTCTGAAGGTAGAAGTAGAAGGTCTGATGCTAAACATAGTCAGTGGTTATGCTCCACAGGTTGGATGTGATGGGGAGGAGAAAGATACATTTTGGAAAGATTTGGATGAAGTGATAGAGAGTATTCCCAGGGAGGAAAGAGTGGTGATTGGAGCAGACCTGAATGGACATGTTGGTGAAGGAAACAGAGGGGATGAGGAAGTGATGGGTAGGTTTGGTGTCAAGGAAAGAAACCAGGAAGGACAGATGGTGGTGGATTTTTCCAAGAGAATGGAAATGGCTATAGTCAATACCTATTTCCAAAAGAGAGAGGAAAATAGAGTGACCTATAAGAGTGGAGGAAGGAGTACGCAGGTTGACTACATTTTGTGTAGAAGAGGAAACCTGAGGGAGATTGGAGACTGTAAGGTTGTGGCAGGGGAGAGCGTGGCCAGACAGCATCGGATGGTTGTGTGTAGAATGACTGTTGTTGTGAAGAAGAGAAAAAGAGTAAAATCAGAGAAGAAGACCAAATGGTGGAAGCTGAAGAAGGAAGAATGTTGTGAGAAATTCAGAGACGAGCTGTTAAAGGCTCTGGGTGGTAAGAAAGAGCTTCCAAGTGACTGGGCTACTACAGCAACAGTAATTAGAGAGACAGGTAGGAAGGTACTTGGTGTGTCATCTGGACAGAGAATGGATGATAAGGAAACCTGGTGGTGGAATAGTGAAGTGCAGGACGCCATTCAAAGAAAGAGATTAGCCAAGAAGAAATATGACAGTGAGAGGACTGAAGAGAGGAGACAGGAATATAAGGAGATGGGACATAGAGCAAAGAGGGAAGTAGCTAAGGCAAAGCAGAGGGCGTACAATGAGTTGTATGGGAGACTGGACACTAAAGAGGGCGAGAAGGACTTGTACCAATTGGCAAGACAGAAGGATCAGGCTGGAAAGGATGTGCAACAGGTTAGGCTTTTTTGATATATATATATATATATATATATATATATATATATATTTTATTAAATTTATTCATTTTAAAATATAACACAAAACACAATCACAAATGTTAGTGTACAATATTTAGAAATAAAATGAAGGGTGGCAGAATGAAGAACAAATCTTATTTTATCTGCCCCCTTATTAAAGGTGGGAATGGGAATGTTCTAACATGTGAGGAGAGTGTGATGGGAAGATGGAAGGATTACTTTGAGGAGCTAATGAATGAAGAGAATGAAAGAGAAAGAAGAGTGGAGGTCATAGAAACTGTGGACCAGGAAGTGGGAAAGATTAGTGAGGGTGAAGTCCGGAAAGCTCTGAAAAGAATGAAGAAGGGGAAGGCAGTAGGACCTGATGACATACCAGTGGAGGTTTGGAAATGTCTTGGAGAGATGGCAGTGAGGTTTTTGACTCAAATATTTAATGGAATACCCTGATGCATGCTCAATAATCCAGGTAGAAAAATCTAAAAAAGCTAAGTCTGGTCCTCTGGACATTCAAAAAACTTTGCTTTGTTTTGTTTTTTTGTTTTTTGAATGTCCAGAGGACCAGGCTTAGCTTTTTTAGATTTAATGGAATATTTGAGGGTGAGAAAATGCCTGAAGAATGGAGAAGAAGTGTGCTGGTGCCCATTTTTAAGAACAAGGGTGATGTACAGAGTTGTAGCCAGTACAGGGGAATTAAGTTGAAGATCTGGGAGAGAGTTGTGGAAGCAAGACTTAGACAAGAGGTGACTATCTGTGAGCAGCAGTATGGTTTCATGCCAAGAAAGAGCACCACAGATGCCATCTTTGCTTTGAGGATGTTGATAGAGAAGTACAGAGAGGGTCAGAAAGAACTCCATTGTGTGTTTGTGGATTTAGAAAAAGCATATGACAGGGTGCCAAGAGAGGAGGTGTGGTATTGCATGAGGAAATCTGGAGTGGCAGAAAAGTATGTTAGACTGGTACAGGACATGTATGAGGACAGCAGGACAGTGGTGAGATGTGCTGTAGGAGTGACAGATAGCTTCAAGGTGGAGGTGGGATTGCATCAAGGATCGGCTCTGAGCCCCTTCTTGTTTGCTCTGGTGATGGACCGACTAACAGATGAGGTCAGGCAGGAATCCCCATGGACTATGATGTTTGCAGATGACATTGTGATCTGTGGTGAGAACAGGGAACAGGTGGAAGAGAACTTGGAGAGGTGGAGGTATTCACTTGAAAGAAGAGGAATGAAAGTCAGCCGTAGTAAGACAGAGTACATGTGTGTGAATGAGAGGGAGGCCAGTGGAACAGTGAGGCTACAAGGATCAGAGGTCACAAAGGTGCAGGACTTCAAATACTTGGGGTTCACTGTCCAGGAAAATGGGAAATGTGGTAAAGAGGTGGAAAAGAGTCCAGGCACGATGGAGTGGATGGAAAAAAGTTTCAGGAGTGATTTGTGACAAAAAGGTGTCAGCAATATCATGATCGCGGTCTGTGTGTTGAACCCAAGTGCAGGAAGATTTGGAGGCTCGGATAAAAATAAGTAAAAACGTTTATTTAAATAATAAACAAAATTAAAAGCTGTCGAGGCAGCAACCTTACTTTTCTAAACGGAGGAGACACAGAGGGAGAACGAGCATGAGAGCCTTTGACAGGACCATCCAGAGACAACTGACAAGACACCAAAGGGCTGAATATATACAGACACTGACAAGGTGAAATGACAGACACCTGCGGTGATTAAGATTAGACACAGGTGTGACAGTGCTGGATCACAAGAGGAGGAGGGTATGGTAAACATGAGGGAAAACACAACATGCAGGACCAGACACAAAAACCTTACAGGATCCCCCCTCAAGGGATGGCCCCTAAAATCCCAAGGAGAGCACCATCCACTTGGGAGAGAGGATGGGAAGAAAAAGACAAAGGTAGGGTAACATAAACTGGACACAAAAGAGAAACATAGAAACCCTAAGCCCCCCAAGTCAAGGTGGGTGGTCAGGAGACCATCCACGGCAGGGCTAAAGATCCGGGGAGGGCGACCTGGCGACCATCTATCGACAGGCCAAAGGTCTGATGGGTGGCCAGGATGCCATCCACCCTTGGACCAGGGTTCTGGTGGGCGACCATGAGGCTGTCCCTTTATAGCCAGTGAAGAGGCTACAGCTGCAGGGGATGAGACTCCTAGGGTAGATGCAGCTCGACGAGAGAGTACCTCTGATGGCGCAAAGACCTCCGGATGAGTAAGGACCTCTGAAGGCGCAAAGACCTCTGGATGAGGCACGAAGAACTCTAGAAGAGGCGTGAAGACCCCTGAAGCGAAGACTTCTGAAGCCAAGACCGTAGGTGGAGCAAAGACCTTAGGTGGAGCAAGGACCTCTGGTGGAACGAGGGCCTGAGGTGGAGCGAGGACCTCGAGAGCGAAACCCCCTGCAAAGCATGGACCCCCCGGTGAAGCGAGGATTCCTGACGAAGAGAGGACCTCCAGAGGATGGGAGACCTCCATTGGAGTGAGGGCCTCTGCAGCGAAGACCCCCAGCAAAGCGAGGATCGCCGGAGAGGTGAAGACCTCCGGATGGGTTAAGACCTCCAGATGGGTGAAGACCTCCGGAGAAGCGAAGACCTCTAGAGAAGCAAAACGAAGACCTTCAGCGGAGCAAAGACCTCTGGTGGAGCGAAGACCTCCGGCGAAGTGAAGACCTTCGGCGGAGCGAAGACTTTTGGTGGAGCGAAGACCTTTGGTGGAACGAGGACCTCCGGAGCGAAGACCTTCAGTGGAGCGAAGACCTTCTGTGAAGCGAAGACCTCCGGTAAAGCGAAGACCTCCGGTGGATCGAAGATCTCTGGTGGATCGAAGACCTCCGACGAAGCAAGGACCTCCGGAGTGAAGACCTTCAGTGAAGCGAAGACCTCCGGCGAAGCGAGGACCTCTGGAGAGAAGACCCCCAGCAAAATGAAGACCTCCAGCGGAGCGAGGACCTCTGGAGCGAACACCCCTGGCGAAACGAGGACCTCCAGTGGAGTGAGGACCTCTGGAGTGAAGACATTCGGTGAAGCAAAGACCTCCGGCGAAGCGAGGATCTCAGGTGGAGCGAAGACCTCGAGTGGAGCAAAGACCTCTGAAGCGTAGACCCCCGGCAAAACAAGGATCTCCGGTGCAGCGAGGACCTCGAGAGCGAAGACCCCCGACGAAACGAGGACCTCCAGTGGAGCAAGGACCTCTGGAGCGAAGACCCCAGGCGAAACGAGGACCTCCAGCGGTGCGAGGACCTCTGGAGCGAAGACCCCCCAACGAAACCAGGACCTCAGATGGAGCAAGGACCTCTGAAGCAAAGACCTCTGGAGGAGTGAGGACCTTGGGACCCAGGACCACCTCGGGAGCAGTGTCTGTGGACAGAGAGAGATAATACTCCAGATGGACCCGGTTGGTCGTCGGCTTGTGCAGGACCCAGTGTAGCAGGTGCCGGAACCCGCCTGGGTGCTGCACGGGAACCCGCCTGGGTGCTGGCATGGAACCCAGCCTAGGTTTGGCTGGTGAGAGACCCAGCCTTGGTGCTGGTGTGGGAACCAGCCTTTCTTTGGCTGGTGTGAGACCCAGCCTTGGTGCTGGTGTGAGACAAAGCCTTGGTGCTGGTGTAGAACAAGCCTTTGTGTTAGGGCGAAACTCACCGAGGCAGGTGCTGGGGTGAAACCCAATGAAGCTGATGCTGGAGCGAAACCCAGTGAAGCTGATGCTGGGACGAAACCCAGTGAAGCTGATGCTGGAGCGAAAGCCAATGAGAAGGATGCTGGGGCGAAACCCAATGAGTCGGATGCTGGGGCGAAACCCAGTGAGTCGGATGCTGGGGCGAAACCCAGTGCGTCAGATGCTGGGGCGAAACCCAATGAGTCAGATACTGGGGCAAAACCCAGTAAGTCCAGAGCTGGTTTGGATACCAGTGGGTCCTGTGCAGGTGTTGCTGGCGTGGACAGCCAGAGAGGACCAGCTGATGTGGAACCCGGACCGGGTGCAGCTGATGGTGAGAGGGAGATATCAGTTGGCAGTGAGCTGGGAGCTGAGACAGACTGAGCAGTAGCCAGCAGAAGTGAGCGTAGCACGCGCCTCTCTCTACACACCTGCTGGAACTGCTCCCACATCTCAGACGAGTCATCATCCCCGTCAGCCCCAGTGTACCTGAAGATGATCTCCTCCGCAGCGATCATCCTGTCCCTCAGATTGTTGGAGCTACAGGGTGCCTCCCCCCCAGCGACAGGTGTGACATCCTCCCCCCCACGAAGGGAAACACATGGGCGAGGAGTTGGCTGTGTCTGAGGAGAAGCGCGTTGGAGTTTGGTGGGGTCGGCTCAGTTTTGCCACCCGTTCCTTCGGCGGCGAGTCCGAGCAGGTTTCCCCCCTCCCTTTGGAAACTGCTCCGGAAAAGCAGGAGGTGTTTGGGGTTGAGGTGGGTTGCGAGGAGCAGCCGCTCTGTTTCTCTTCCTTTCCTCTTCATGCTGAGCGGTCTTTTTTGCCTCTTGGACCATGTATGGATGAAGTCACGGACCGAGGCCTCAGGATCCTCCTCCGCTCGCTCCGGGATTCCAGAGAAGACGAGGTTGTCCCGCATGATCCGGGCTTGGATATCCAGGATCGATTCTTTCATTTTTTTTATTATCACCAGATAGCTGCGTCATCTCCTCGGTGAGTTGTTTTATTGTTCCACTCAGCTCCTCGTTTTCACTAGCGAGTGATGCTACTTGCTATTGGCTAAATTCTAAAGACTCCCTCAGGCCTTGAAATTCTTTATGTAGCATCCCCACCCATGCTAGTCGGGCGTCCAAGCTAGTTAGCAAAGGTGGGCGTGAGACCGCTAGGGAGCGCTAAAGCGCTAATCCGCTTATAGCAGACCTAAACAATTTGTTAGCGTTATAGCGGATTGACTAACTTTTATAATTCATAAGCGGATTTGCGCTATTTTTATTTAAAATGCAGTACCGCTAATAACTAATTATCTATCAGTAAAAATGAAAAAACTTATTTACGGGCTCTTAAATCAACCGGACGACTGCTCACGGACCATATCCTGTCACCGCCGGATGTGGTCCGTGAACAAAAGCGGTCCCCGCCCTAAGGTAGGGCTAGAGAGAGCACTCTCTCTATAGCAGTTAGCAGCCAGTGTGTTACTCTGCAGCCTTATTGCTTGTTTTCGAAGAGTCAGACGAAGAGTTTTTAACATGGAGGGTGAACTTATGGATGTTTCTCAGCGGCCTACGCGACGCGTCAGCGCCTCATTTGCCCTGTTCAAAATGGCGACGGCCACAGAAGCGAAGGACTTTACAAGAAAACACGGTAAAAACAATTATTTCTTTGCTGAGAAAAAATATATTTCTTAGCTGACTTTATAGCACAAGGTTTTTCTGAGCTTAACCGTTTCACGAAATGGTCAAATCTGCTGGATTTAAAAAAGTAGTTCGCCATTTGCCCTGTTCAAAATTGCGACGGCCACAGAAGCTAAGGACTTTACAAGAAACAAACAGTAAAAACAAATTTCTTTGCTGAGAAAAAATACATTTCTTAGATGACTTCATAACACAAGGTTTTTCTGAGCTTAACCGTTTCACGAAATGGTCAAATCTGCTAGATTAAAAAAAGTAGTTCGCCATTTGCACGTTAACGCGTTAGCATTTAGCTTCCGCTAGCTTTGTTAATACATAAGCGCTTTTGAAATTGCAGACCTAAATAAATTTATAAGCGCTTTTGAAATAGCGGAACTAATTTTTGGATTAGCGCTACCCAGCACTGCTAGTTAGCTTCTGGTCAATCGACTTGAGGATCTCCGTGAAGCTTGAATTATCAGGAGACGGTGCTGAAATGTTGTCTGAGCTTTCCTATCGGTGCCGTTTAGCATTGGGGGTGTTAGCCGGATCGCTAGCAGCACTGGATGTAGCCTTAGGTTTACCCATGACAAAACTTTCAAAACACTCGTCAACAAACAATTCTAGACTTTCCAAAGTTTCCTCGTCCAGCTTGTTCGATGAAATGAAAAAGTCAGTTAGTAATATTTAGTAATATTTATGACTATTACATTTAATATATAATTTTTATTTACATAAATATGGACTTACCAAAGCTTTATCATAAAACGAGCAGTTTGTTTCCTAGTTTTCAGCAACAGCTCATTGCACCTCCTGCACTGTCACACCTGCAGCTATATTTAATTATTAATCCTAATGCATGCTGATAGGGAACTGTATAATATTTTTAACCAGTTTATGAAATAACTTCCAAAACCAAATTTATGCAAGGCTGTAAATAAAAACTTCCAGTTAACTCTATCAAAGGCTTTTTCTGCATCTAGAGAGAAAATTGCAGTTTCAATGTTTTTATTGTAAGAATAATCTATTAAATTGAATAATCTGTGTGAATTTGTGGATGAATGCCTCCCTTTTACAAAACTAGTTTGGTCAGGATGTATTATAAGAGGAGTTACCTTTTCCAATCTTTTTGAGAGGGCTTTACAAATTATTTTAAGATCAACCTTGATAAGAGATATGGGACGACAACTGGTAGGTAATACTGGGTCTTTGCCTGGTTTTAGCAGGAGACTAGTGTTGGCATATTTTATATTTTTTGGAAGTCTGTTATTTTTCTCAGTTTCCTGCAGCATTTTGTGAAATAGTGGTGCCAGGATATTCCAGAATTCTTTGTAGAACTCTGTTGGAAATCCATCTGGACATGGAGCCTTTTTATTAGACATGATTTTGAGGGCTTTCTGCAGTTCCACTGGTGTCAGTGGTGAGCTCCATTGCTTGACTATCTGATAATTTAGGAAGTGTTATTTTATCCAGGAATTGATCAAGTTCGTTATCTGTTAGGTTTATCTGGGGTCAGTATAAAGCTTTTTAAAAATCTCTAAAGATGTTGTTTATTCTTTCAGGATCATAAACTGTATTCTCAGTCAAGTCTTTAACACAAACTATAGTTGTTTTTCCTTATTTATTTTGAGCTATTTTGTTAGAAAGCTACCTGACTTATTGCTCTGTTCAAAATTTTTGATTCTAAGTTTTTGTATTAAGAATTAAGTTGTTGTTGTTGTTAATAAGTTCATTTAATTCTAATTTGCTTTACGTGTTTTATCCAGCAATTCTTCATCTTGAAGAATGTGCTTCTAATGATTTAATGGTTTCTTCTATTTCTTGAATATGTTTACGTATTTTCTTTTTTCTTCTTATGTGATAAGAATGAGATTATTTTACCTCTCATCACTGCTTTCCCTGCCTCCCAGAGAACAGATGCTGATGTTCCAGGCAAGTCATTATACTCCTGATATGAAGCCCACTCTTCTGTAAAATATTTATAAAATCTTCATCCTCAAGCAATGATGTATTAAATCTCCAGTTTATACTTTTGGGATTTATTTTCTGTTTACTAGAGTTAAAGAGACAGGAGCATGATCACTGACAGCTATAGGGTGTATCTCAGTGTCTGAGATGTCCGTCAACAAAGAGCTGCTGACTAAAAAATAATCCAGATGAGAGTAAGAGTGATGGACAGATGAAAATAAAGTATTCTCCCTATGGTTCAGATGATGACCATGTATCGCAAAGTCCGTAATCACTCATGTACTGTTTAACTATATTTATGGACTGCCAACTGTACCGAGTTCCTGCTCTAGTACATCTGTCTAATTCTTCATTTAGACCAAAGTTGAGGTCACCTCCAAGTATAAGTGAGCAATCCAAGTGATCAGACAGTGCTGAGGAAAAAAAATCATAGAAAAAAGAGGTGTCATCAACATTTGGGCCATATATGCTGACAATACACAACTTGTAGTTATTTATACAAAGTTTTATTATTAAATATCTACCCTCTGGGTCTGTAACTGTGTCTAGTACAGTAAAATTAACATTTTTGTGTATTAATATTGCCACTCCCCTTTGTCTTGAGTTATAACAGACACAAAACACATTAGGGAAACTCAGGTGATTTAAGATCATCTGCAGTTGTTGTAGACTTATGAATCTCTTGTAAAAAAAACATATGCCTGTAATATTTTAAGCTGGTTAAAAATTCCTAATCTTTTTGGTTGAGTACTGGTTCCATTGACATTCCAAGTCACAAAACTTACTGTGCCTATAGTTGTGTGTGAGTAGCTAAAGTTGACCAGTGCATGTCACCATAGATACAAACAATCTAAATAAAATCAGAATTAATGCTTGAGCTTGCCTGTGTAGATGTTTAGAAACAGTGATGTTGGAAGTGGAAATATACAAGAAAATTGAGATGCTGGGTGTGAAAAATATGGAAAGATATAAAGTTATCTTATTAAGTGTGTGTGTGTGTGTGTGGGGGGGTGCGTATGTGTAAATTATTGTTGGGGGGTAAAGAAGAAAAAAGAATGATGAAGTGGTGTGGTAATGAACAAATGTAAAGGAGAAAATAATAAAAAAGGAAAAGAAAGGAACAAAAAACAAACAAACAAAAAAGAATAGCTGTGACACGTTCACCTTCACCAGTGCAGACACCCGAGCTGTGCTTTACATTTTATTTACAAATGCCAGTCAATTTACCTCCAGTGTAACAAGCGTTAGACTAGGACTATTCAACTACTCAGGGTAGTACAGTTACTGAAAGCCAAGTGCTCAGGAGTCTTATATCCAGTAGTTCTTATCATTATGTAACTTTATTTTATAGTTAAAACTAGGGATGAACAATCCACATTTTCTGACTTCCGATCTGATCTTGATACTTAACTTTGGGTATCGGCCGATACCGATCCAGTTCCAATATCATCATCATCATCATCACTGATTTTATATGAGGCTGTAATAATGAATTTCTTGAACGGAGAGTACGTGTGTTACACCATATTCTTTGACTTCTGTCTTAACATTGTGTGAGTTAAACCCAATGAAGACACTCTGAGCCTCACAACAGGAAACACCCAAATTTTAATAGCACACAAGAGGCAGGTCTATATCAAAGACTTCCATCTCACTCATGGTGCGGCCCGGAACACTAACATACCGCTAAGCATTATGGGAAATCAACACAGTCCACTCCCCGTTTTAAGATTTGTTTTTGATTGTGGCACTATGAGTTGTAATTCTTGTTGGCTTTGATCAACGTATACAGATTTAAACTATACATTGAATTTATAAATGTGTTGTACATTTTATAAATTCAATGTATAGTTTAAATCTGTAGCCATTTCCTGTTGTGAGGCTCAGAGTGTCTTCATTGAGTTTAACGGTAGTCACAGAATATAGTGTAACACACGTGCTCTCCGTTCAAGAAATTCATTCCATAGTTTGAAGCCAACGTGTATCATGGATCGGAAATATCGGCAGGTTGGATCGGAAAATCTGATACGTAAATTATGCTGGTATCGGAGGCCGATACCGATACTGGATCGGATCGGCCCCATCCCTAGTTAAAACTCTAGTTTTTTTTTTAAGTGGACCCATTGGTGGACCAAACTTAGCTCACCTGTGGACCTGATTTGGCTTCAGACCATCAGTTGAATAGCCTTGCTTTTAGACTAACCTGTTGATCCTCTTAATAAAGCCACGGAGTGATGTCCCGTTCCCTGAACAGCTGACCGTTAACATAAAGTTTATCTACAGCCACCGTAGCTCTGACGCCCTCAGACATGTATTTCTTCCTGATTGGGAACAAAACTCGCCTCCAATCAAGGATCTCTTTAGGAAATTGATCGTTCACATTGAAGTTCGTCCCATGCATCTCTCTGCCCCGACTTCTGACCTGCTCTTTTTGTTTATAGTGCTCAAATTTAGCTATAATTGGTCAAGGTCTCTTGTTATCGGGCTTCTTGCCTCCGAGCCGGTGAACACGATGGAAGGTGATGTTTTTTACCGTCTCACTTGGGCGTTTCAGCTGATGTTGCATAAACTCATGGATCAAAACTTTGGCATCCTCCTCTGCTCATTCTGGGATACCCAAGAAGACAAGATTGTCCCGCATGCTCCGAACTTGTAGGTCCAAGATGTACTCTTTAATTTTTCTGTGGAATTTTTCTGTGTTCCCCAGACATCTTCTCGGTAAGTTGTTATACGTTTTCCCTCAGAGTTTTGTTCTCAGCGGCGAGTGATGCCACCTGAGCTTGGCTGAACTCCAGAGACTCCCTCAGTCCTTGAAGTTCCTTGTGGAGAACCTCCACCATGGTGAGTCGGGCATCTAAGCTGATTAACTTCTTGTCTATAAAGCCCAGGACATCCGTGAAGCTTTTTTCTGGAGATGTGGACGTGTTGGTTGAGTTCTCTGAATGCGTGCATTTAGAAGTTGGTGTAGCTGTGGAAGCTATGTTTTTCTGTGGTTTACCCATCACGATGTTGTCAAAACACTCGTCCACATAACTCTCCAGACTGTCCAAGGTTTCCTCGTCCAGTTTGTTTTATTGAAACAATAGGCAGATGTTAGTATTAACAATATTTTTTATGTTTGATTTAATATATTGGCTTGTTTTACCTGAGTTGAATCATATTTGTTTAGTTTACCTGTATCCTGCCATGTTACTTATGCAGCACAGCTCTCACGTGATCTCAGTCGCTCATCACCAGGTGCACCTGATCACCTTTCAGCCATCGCATTTGTACATGTTAAGTTTGAGTCCAGCATCAGTCAGGGCTTGGAGCATTCTCTTTAAGTTTTCATCATGTTCTCTTTGTGTAGAGCCATAGCAAATGATGTCATCCAGGTATGCTTGCATGCCTGGCAAACCTGCAAGGATGATTGTCATCATTTTTTGAAAGGCAGATGGACAGAAGCTAACCCAAATGGAACACTGCAGAAACAACAAAGTCCATCATGAGTGATCAGTGCAGTAATATCACAACTTTCAGGATGCAAAGGCAGTTGGTGGTAGGCAGATGTTAAATTGATAGTAGAAAAAACAGTAGTCCCTCGTAGATTTGAGAAGAGTTCATCCATGTGTGGTAATGGATGGCAATCAACAACAATAACTTTATTTGGCAGTCCTTAAATCAACACACACCCGTGGCTTTCCTCCATCTCTCCTTTGTGTCATGACTATGGGAGAAACCCAAGTCGAAGCATCAGTACATTCAATAATGCCCTTGGAGATCTTTGAGCTTCTCAGAAACAGCTTGTCTCTGAAAATGGCAGTCTCCAGAGTTTTTGTTGCACTAGAACAGCATTTGGCAGTATGTGTACTTTTGTATGAAATTTTTAGTGTATCCTATTTCCTAAATTGATATTTCTGGAGCATGTTCTGGTTCAGTCTTTGGTACAGCAGGTTGAACAGTAGAAGTAGGAGTAGAAATAGTAGTAATAACTTTTCGTCCTTCAAGTTTCATATGGCCCCTCCCTGGGCTGCCACCTTACCGTGGTGGAGGGGTTTGAGTGTCCCAATGATCCTAGGAGCTATGCTGTCAGGGGCTTTATGCCCCTAGTAGGGTCACCCAAGGCAGACAGGTCCTAGGTGAGGGACGAGACAAAGCGCAGCCCACAAGACCCCTTATGATGAGTAATATAAATGGAAACAATGTTCCCTCGCCCGGACGCGGGTCACCGGGGCCCCACTCTGGAGCCAGGCCCGGAGGAGGGGCACGTTGGCGAGCGCCTGGTGGCCGGGCTTTCACCCATGGAGCTCGGCCGGGCACAGCCCGAAGAGGAGACGTGGGTCCCCCTTCCCATAGGCTCACCACCTGTGGGAGGGGCCAAAGGGGTCGGGTGCATTGTGGAATGGGTGGTGGCCGAGGGCGGGGACCCTGGCGGTCTGATCCTCGGCTACAGAAGCTGGCCATTGGGACATGGAATGTCACCTCTCTGGTGGGGAAGGAGCCTGAGCTAGTGTGTGAGGTTGAGAGGTTCCGGCTAGAAATAGTCGGACTCACCTCAACGCATGGCTCTGGCTCTGGAACCAGTTTCCTTGAGAGGGGTTGGACACTCTTCCACTCTGGAGTTGCCCCTGGTGAGAGGCGCCGAGCAGGAGTGGGCATACTTGTTGCCCCCCATCTCGGTGCCTGTACGTTGGGGTTCACCCCGGTGAACGAGAGGGTAGCCTCCCTTCGCCTACGTGTGGGGGGACGGGCTCTGACTGTTGTTTGTGCCTATGCGCCGAACGGCAGCGCAGATTACCCACCCTTTTTGGAGTCCTTGGAGGGGGTATTGGAGGGTGCGCCTCCTGGGGACTCCCTTGTTCTGCTGGGGGACTTCAACGCTCACGTGGGCAATGACAGTGAGACCTGGAGGGGTGTGGTTGGGAGGAACGGCCCCCCTGATCTGAACCCGAGTGGTGTTCTGTTGTTGGACTTCTGTGCTCGTCATGGATTGTCCATAACAAACACCATGTTCAGGCATAAGGGTGTCCATATGTGCTCTTGGCACCAGGACACCCTAGGTCGTAGTTCAATGATCGACTTTGTTGTCGTCTCATCTGATCTGCGGCCGCATGTCCTGGACACTCGGGTGAAGAGAGGGGCGGAGCTGTCCACTGACCACTACCTGGTGGTGAGTTGGCTCCGATGGTGGGGGAGGATGCCGGTCAGACCTGGCAGACCCAAACGTATTGTGAGGGTCTGTTGGGAACGTCTGGCAGAGTCTCCCGTAAGACGGAGCTTTAACTCCCACCTCCGGGAGAGCTTTGAACACGTTCCGAGGGAGGCGGGGGACATTGAGCCCGAGTGGACCATGTTTCGCGCCTCTATTGTCGAGGCAGCTTATCGGAGTTGTGGCCGCAAGGTTGTTGGTGCCTGTCGTGGTGGCAACCCTCGAACCCGGTGGTGGACACCGGCGGTGAGGGATGCTGTCAAGCTGAAGAAGGAGTCCTATTGGGCCTTTTTAGCCTGTGGGACCCCGGAAGCAGCAGATAGGTACCGGCAGTCCAAGCGGCATGCGGCTCGGGTGGTTGCTGAGGCAAAAACTCGGGCGTGGGAGGAGTTCGGAGAGGCCATGGAGAATGACTTCCGTACGGCTTCGAGGCGATTCTGGTCCACCATCCGGCGTCTCAGGGGGGGAAAGCGGTACGCGACCAACACCATTTATGGTGGGGATGGCGTGCTGTTGACCTCAACTCGGGATGTTGTGAGTCGGTGGGCGGAATACTTCGAAGACCTCCTCAATCCTACTGGCACGTCTTCCACTGAGGAAGCGGAGCCTGGGGACTTTGGATCGGGCTCTCCAATCTCTGGTGCGGAGGTCGCCGAGGTGGTTAAAAAGCTCCGCGGTGGCAAGGCTCCGGGGGTGGATGAGATTCGTCCTGAGTTCCTTAGGGCTCTGGATGTTGTGGGGTTGTGTTGGCTTACGCGACTCTGCAATATCGCGTGGACATCGGGGGCAGTTCCCTTGGATTGGCAGACTGGGGTGGTGGTTCCCCTATTCAAAAAGGGGGACCGTAGGGTGTGTTCCAACTATAGAGGGATCACACTCTTAAGCCTCCCTGGTAAGGTCTATTCAGGGGTTCTGGAGAGGAGGGTCCGTCGGATAGTCGAACCTCGGATTCAGGAGGAGCAGTGTGGTTTTCGTCCTGGTCGTGGAACACTAGACCAGCTCTACACCCTCAACAGGGTCCTGGAGGGTGCGTGGGAGTTTGCCCAACCAGTTTACATGTGCTTTGTAGACTTGGAAAAGGCATTCGACCGCGTCCCTCGGGGGGTTCTGTGGCGGGTACTCCGGGAGTATGGGGTACCAGGCCCATTGATATGGGCTGTTAGGTCCCTGTACGACCGGTGTCAGAGCTTGGTCCGCATTGCCGGCAGTAAGTCAGGCTCGTTTCCGGTGAGAGTTGGACTCCGCCAAGGTTGCCCTTTGTCACCGATTCTGTTCATAACTTTTATGGACAGAATTTCTAGGCGCAGCCAAGGTGTTGAGAGGATCCGTTTTGGTGGCCTTAGAATCGCTTCTCTGTTTTTTGCAGATGATGTGGTCCTATTGGCTTCATCAGCTCGTGATCTACAGCTTTCACTGGAGCGGTTTGCAGCTGAATGCGATGCGGCCGGGATGAGGATCAGTTCCTCCAAATCCGAGGCCATGGTCTTGAGCCGGAAAAGGGTAGCGTGCCCTCTCCGGGTCGGGGAGGAGGTCCTGCCCCAAGTGGAGGAGTTTAAGTATCTCGGGATCTTGTTCACGAATGAGGGAAAACTGGAGCGTGAGATCGATAGGCGGATAGGTGCAGCGTCCGCAGTGAAGCGGGCGCTGTACCGGTCTGTCGTGGTGAAGAGAGAGCTGAGTCAAAAGGCAAAGCTCTCAATTTACCGATCGATCTACGTTCCCACCCTCATCTATGGTCATGAGCTTTGGGTTATGACCGAAAGAACAAGATCTCGGATACAAGCGGCTGAAATGAGTTTTCTCCGCAGGGTGGCTGGACTCTCCCTTAGAGATAGGGTGAGAAGCTCAGTCATCCGGGAGGGACTCGGAGTAGAGCCGCTGCTTCTCCACATCGAGAGGAGCCAGTTGAGGTGGCTCGGGCATCTGGTTAGGATGCCTCCTGGACGCCTCCCTGGTGAGGTGTTCCGGGCATGTCCCACCGGGAGGAGACCCAGAGGAAGACCCAGGACACGCTGGAGGGACTATGTTTCTCGGCTGGCCTGGGAACGCCTTGGGATTCCCCCAGAGGAGCTGCTCCAAGTGGCTGGGGAGAGGGAAGTCTGGGCCTCCCTACTTAGGCTGCTACCCCCGCGACCCGACCCCGGATAAGCGGAAGAAAATGGATGGATGGATGGATGGAAGTTTCATATGGTAAATGGACTGTACTTATATAGCACCTTTCTATCTTACTGAGATACTCAAAATGCTTTACAACACAATCTGTACTCTCATTTACCCATTTATACAACACTCTACTAAAGTTTTACAAAGCTAATTGAACAAATCATTCTAAATAGGCTAATCAGAGCTTTATCACATTCATACACCAATGTGACACACACAGCGGAGGCAACAATGGGTTCAGTGTCTTCCCCAGGGACAATTCGGCATGTGACTGCTGATGGATTTGAATCCCCAACTCTTGCATTGGAGGATGACTGTACTTAACCACTCAGCCACAGCCGCCCAAAATAAATCATGTAATGCCTGAAATAAATCTAAGCCTAGGAGAGCAGCACCCAACTCAACCACAACTAGAGTACCTACAGTAGAATGATTATCATGAGAAATAATAGCTTTTAAGCACCCTTTTACAACAATTTTCTCTTTTGCATAGTAACAAAAGCAAATGTAGTTTTTTTTAGGGCACATTCTGAGAAGAAGGTGCAGTAAATGTTCTCTGGTATGATGGACACAGATGAGCCTGTATCTACAATCAGTTCAACATCTTTACATTGTCCGTTAGCAGTCACTTGAACTGTCTTGTACTGTATTGTTCATGGAAAGAACTGTGGGCTCAACTTCATGTACCTCTTTTGGGTTGAACGGCATACTCGTGAAAAATGTCCCACTTTACCACACTTATTGCAGGTCACTTTAACATCAGGGTACTGTATTAGGGTTTGCTAGCAAGGTGGTTAGAAGATCTAGAACGACAGCAGGAACAATTATTAGCAGCTTGAGCCGTGGTAGGAGCAGGATTCAGCAGTGTCTCCGTGGCAGCTTGGCTTTGATTGTTTCTGTATGGCCCTCAACGGAGCAGAAGCGCAACAGCAGTATCATCAAAGAGAACATTAGCATTCCTTAATCAACTTTCAATTTGCAACGCCAATGCAGTAGCTTTAGCAAGTGTTGGGTCAAGTTCAAGTAATAATTGGTCTCTTATGCGAGTCTTGGTGACACACTTGATCAGTTGATCATGTAGCATTTGCTCCTCCATGTTGCCAAAATCACTTGCAGCAGCTAACTTACATAGAGAAGCTAAGAATTGATTTACCGTCTCATCCGGCCTCTGTGCTCTTTGTTGAAACTTGTGATGTTCAGGAATGACGTTCACCTTCGGCACAAAATGTTCTTTTAGAGCAGCAATAGCAGCAACAAATGTGTCTCCAGTGTTTGGCAGATGTAGAAAAGCCTTTGACCCTCCATACCCAGCGCATGAAGTAGAATTTCATGCTTTCTTGTATCAGGTCAGTCGTCCACCGATGCTGCTATCACCAACATGTAGTTTTCAAACATTTTTAGTCATGTTGGAAACGTTATTGCTGGTTCCTGGGCATGGCAGGAATGGAGCAGGCAAAGGCACAGAAATAGACATCCTCATCGCCAATGTTGTGTGGGTTGCAAGGTTGAATTAAA
>JBBPBX010048088.1:0-25896 GCA_038048925.1 Garcialebias charrua | reverse complement strand
AAAGGACATAATGAGTCATGTTATTGAGCCGTTTACACATATATGTAATTTATCATTTTCAACAGGAAAATTTCCAGATAACATGAAAATAGCTAAGTCAAGTCATCTTTATTTATAGAGCACAGTTAAAACAGATAAACTGCTATCAAGGTGCTAAGGTAGTTCCTCCTTTTAAAAATGGTGATTAATGTGTGTTCAACAATTATAGACCAATATCCTTGTAACCACTGTTCTCAAAAATTCTTGAAAAACTATTTGTGATTAGATTAGATCAATTTACCGGTATTGATAAACATAATATTCTAAGTAACAGTCAGTATGGGTTCAGATAAAAAAAACTCTACGTCAATGGCTACCATGGAATTAATAGAACAAATAACTAGTACTGCTATTGATCAAAAACAATAGCGTCAGTATTTTTGTTGATTTAAAAAACTTAAAAAAGCGTTTGATACTATTGATCACACCATTCTCCTTGACAAATTAAATAAATATGGTGCTAGAGGACCAGCGTTACAGTGGGTATCTAGCTATTTGAAAGACAGGAAACAATTTGTGCAAATAAATAAGATCCAACCTCTGCAATATCACATGTGGAGTTCCTCAGGGCTCTGTACATGGACCAAAGTTATTTATTTTATATGTTAATGACTTGGTAAATGTGTCAGGACTCCTTAAATGTGTCCTTTTTGCTGATGATACCATATTTTTTTGTTTGGGTAAAGATATAGAACAGATGTTGGAGTTGGTGAAGACAGAATTTGTTAAAATACAAAAGGTGACAGAATTTGTTAAAATACAAAATTGGTTTAAACTTAATAAATTATCATTAAATTTAGATAAAACTAATTACATGATATTCAGTAATAAAAAGGACACTGTTGATGTTCCATTTGAGATTGATGGTGTTGAGATTTGTAGAGTGAGTGAGGTGAAGTTTTTGGGTGTTATCATTGATGACAAACTGACGTGGAAGCAGCACAAATTCTGTAAGGATAAAGATAGCTACCGTAAATCTATTGCAGTATTATACAAAGTTAGGAACTTGTTAAATGATAAAGCTCTGTATTTGTTGTATAACACAATTATTGTTCCACACTTAAGTTATTGTATTGATGTCTGGGGGAAAGCGTGTAAAACAATTACGGAGCCTATTTTTGTGCTACAGAAAAGAGCTGTAAGAATAATCACTAGAAAACATTACCGTCATCCATCAAGCACATTATTTTATCAATTGAAATTATTGAAGTTCCATGATTTGGTGGATTATAATATGTTGTCAGTTATAGGGCTCATAATAATGAACTACCTTTGAATATCCAAATACATTTTGTTAAACGACAAAGTTGTTATAATCTCAGGAACAGATATTTGTAAAACCAAAATATGGAACCAGTTTGAAGGGACGGTCAACCTCAGTCAGGGGAATTGGATTGTGGAATGGTTTGGAGAATGAAGTTAAAAAAGCAAAATCAATGTTTACATTTAAGAAAATGATCAAAACTAAATTATTGCAAAAATATATATGAAATAGTGTAACATGTGTTGTATTGTAGTTCGATAATTATAGGGAGTTGTTCTTTTTTTGTTCTGTTACTTGTAGATGATTATTGTTTATCAGAAAACTGTTAAAGCTGCTAAATCCAAATTATTTTCTGATATAATTGTCTCCAACTCCCACAACCCCTGAGTTCTTTTCTCCACCCTGAACACAGTTCTGCACCTCAGTGAGCCTTCACCTCTGGAAGCCTCAACTGAACTGTGTGGAAAATTCCTCCATTTCTTTTTAGAAAAAGTTGTGAACACCCGGGCACTCATTTCTCCACCAGCTCATGTTCCATCCGTCCCATCTCAGTGTGTAGCTGTGTTTGACAACTTTGGGCCCATCTCTCTGTCTTCACTGGAGCAGGTCATGTGCGGCATGAAGCCGTCTGGTTCCCCCTTTGATGTGGTCCCCCCTCGACTACTAAAGGAGGTTTTTCCTACACTGGGTCCTTCTATTCTCACTATTGTGAACAGCAGTTTATCCTCAGGTGTGGTCCCAAAAACCTTTAAACATGCTGCTGTCCAGCCTCTCCTGAAAAAACCTAACCTTGACCCTTCAGTGGTGTCCAACTTCCGGCCTGTCTCCAGACTCCCATTCACCTCCAAACTACTGGAAAAAATTGTTGAGTCTCAGTTGAAATGTTTCTTGGACGACCACGCCATCCTAGAGTTGTTCCACTCTGGCTTCAAATCTCTCCATAGCACCGAAACTGCTCTACTGAAGGTCTTTAGTGACATTTTCACAGCCACAGACACAGGTGATTCTGTGCTGCTTGTCTTATTGGACCTTACATCGGCTTTTGACACTATTGACCACAACATCCTCATTTCTAGGCTGGAGCAGTGGGTGGGCATCACAGGGTCTGCCCTCAAATGGTTCGAGTCCTACCTCTCAGACAGAACCTTTTGTGTCAATATCAAAGATTCAGTTCAGCATCTACAGCGCTTCAGTGGGGGGTACCGCAGGGGTCCATCCTCGGTCCCCTTCTCTTCTCATTATACCTGCTGCCACTAGGTGCTATTTTCCGCAAACACAAAATAGCCTTTCATTTCTACGCCGATGATTGTCAAATTTACTTTCCCCTGAGGCACAGAGGCTCATGCTCTATTCAACCCCTTCTTGACTGCCTGGCTGACATCCATGATTGGATGGCCTCAAACTTCTTAAGTTTCAATGAGAAGAAGTCTGAAGTCATGTTGTTCCATCCCAACAGCTCACTCTCGAACCACGACATTGACCTTCTCTCTCTAGCCCCGCTAGAGAAACAAAGGGTCACTAATCTGGGGGTGATAATGGACCCTTCCCTGAAACTTAACAGTCACGTAAACATGATTGTTAAATCCTGCTTTTTTTTCAGCTGAGGCGGCTGTCTAAGCTGAAGCCCATACTATCCAAAAAGAACCTGGAGACAGTAATCCATGCTTTCATAACATCGAGGCTCGATTACTGCAATTCACTTCTGTTTGGAATCAGTCAGTCCTCCATTGCACGGCTACAGCTGGTCCAGAATGCTGCATCCCGATTCTTAACTGGTACAGGCCATGGAGAGCACATCACACCAGTTTTGGCCTCCCTGCACTGGCTACCCATTCACCTTCGGATCCAGTTTAAAATACTCATCTAAAAAAGCTAAGTCTGGTCCTCTGGACATTCAAAAAAACAAAACAAAGAAAAAAAACTGTAGAAACATTTCGTCTTTCGTCCGAAAGACTTCCTCAGTCTGACTCGTGTATGTTTTTTAATCTCTGAACAGTTCCGCTCCACCTTATCTCACTGATCTTCTGCAGCCATATGTCCCACGGCGCTCTCTGAGGTCAGCAGACCAGATGCTTCTTTCAGTTCCAGATACTCGTCGTAAGCTCAGAGGTGACAGGGCTTTCTCTGTTGCAGGTCCAAGACTGTGGAATGAGTTGCCACTGAGTGTCAGGCAGTCTCCCTCACTCAGTTTTTAAGTCTCGCTTGAAAACCCACTTCTATTCTCTCGCCTTTAACACGGTGTGATTTGTTTTGATCCTCTCTGTAATATACATTGTTCACCATTTTAGTTAGTTTCTGTTGCTATTTGTAAATATTTTTTTATTTTGTTTTTCCTGTCTGCTATGCTTGTTTGTTTCTATTGTACAGCACTTTGGTTGGCCTTGTGTCTGTGCTCTATAAATAAAGTGGTACGGTATGGTATTGTTTGAATTTATTGTTTGAATAAGTGGGCAGATATAATGAGATTTTTTTCTTCCTTCTGCTACCCTTCATTTTATATTTTATATTGTATTCGTCTCATGTATGGGATTTTTTTGTGTTGTATTTTAAAATGAATAAATCTGTATAAAAAATAATAAACTGTTCAGTCTCTGGTTTTACAGCCTCTCTAACGTCATTGTTGATTATTTTACAGCCCGCCACTAAATAGGTTGTTTCTAAATCTTCACGACTCATTTCGTGTTTCTGGAAACTTGTTTAAAAAGGAAATGATACAAAATCCACCCAAGCTGCTCTGTGGTTTAAAACCCGTCTCCGCTGACCTGCGATGTCACCGCTTCTCTTCTGTACATCAGACTGGAGCGATTTGATCTGCTGCTCTCTGTCCTCCAACTCCGAGGTCATCCTGAGGGAGAAACGGGTCAGAAACGTCTCGGCTGACTTCAGACATGAGCAGAGAGGACGAGGACGCGTGTCTTTTACTTGTTCTGCTGCTGCTGCAGCGCCTCGTGGTTCCTCCTCAGAGCGTCCGCCTGTTTGCTGAGGGCGATGTGAGCCGCCTGCAGCTCTTTGAGGAGCCGCTCCGTTTCATTCAGCCTGAACAAAAAGCCTCAGTTAGTCATAAAAGCAGTTTAATAAACATTTACAGGGAGTCCTCGACTTACGAACGAGTTCCGGACCTAAGGACCGTTCGTATGTCGAAAATGACGTAAGTCGGATCACATACAAAAAAAATAATCAAATCAAATAAAAATACATTTTTTTAAATGAATACATGTACAGTACAGTCGCAAAGCACTTAGCCTATCCTAACACAGTTTTTAAAGATGAAGGAGTGAGTTGAATTGCCTCCCTCCTCCCTAGCAGGCTCCATTCACAAAAAGGTAGCTAGCTCCCTTTATGTGAAAGGGAGACAATTCAACTCACTCCATCTGTTAGGATAGGCTAAGTGCTCGGTGACTGTACAGTACTGTACATGTATTTATGTACCGGTATTCTTTTTTTTTTTTTTTTATCCTTTTTTTTAATGAGACGCGTTCGTAAGTCCGAAACGTCGTAAGTCGGGGGCGTCGTAAGTCGAGGACTCCCTGTAGTCTTATTTAGCAGCCTGTGACCTGCTGAGCAGGGCGTTGTAAGCTCCCTTCAGGGCCTGATGTTCCTCTGAGTCTTTCTGCAGCCGGGCGTTGTGCTGCAGCAGCTCCTCCATGTCCGCTCTGGACCTCTCCGCCTCCAGAACCTGGTTGCTCAGCTCGGCCTGCAGTGCCTCCCGGCGCCGCTCGGCGTCCTTCAGCAGCGAGGCCAGCTTCCGAGCCTGCACAGAGAAGAGAAAAAGGCTCTAATTGATCGTCTTGTGGCACGTTTTCACCTGCGGGGCGTAAAGTTTGCGTTACCTCAGCCTCGGCCTGAGCCCGCTGCAGTCGGTACTGAGCGATGAGTCGGTCGGCCTGGGAAAGAGCCAGAGCCTTGGCCTCCAGCAGGTCCTGAAGACGGCTCTCTTTAGACTGACCAGGAAGCACAAAACAAACCTTAACAGGGTTCTAGATTCTGGGTTTTAGAGCAAATTCAGTAACCAGAAGTTAAAAAACAGCATATTTTTGTTTGCGTTGGTTGTTTTGATGGATGTAAGATGCCCACAGTAAAAGCAGCGAGCTTCTGTTCGTAAACGTCAATGATCTCAGAAACGTGCGAGTCCTTCATCTGCTCCTGCAGCTGCAAACAAAACAGAAAACAGTCCGTGCAGCCCCGTCTAAAAAATAAAATCTACTGAAACGGCTCAAACGTCGACATTTTTCACAGAGACATTTTCTGAATTAAAGAAGTCTGCGTGTGCACCCCGAACCTCCAGTCCGGTCTGGATCTTCTCAACCAGAGAGCTGACGCTCCTGGAGGAGTCCAGGACGCTGGTGTTCGTTCTGAGGGGAAGGGCTTCCTGCACCGCCACTCGCTTGATTGACAGCTCTGCCTCCCTGTGACGGTAGGCGTTGTTGGCAGCGATGCTTTCTCCCAAACTAAAACAACAAAGATTGATTAAAACAGTAGCTCAGATCCTGAACCACGTTCCTGTAAACCTGGTTTGATTTATCTGTAAGACTTTAATCATCTGCTTCTGATGACTTTTGGCTGTTATAGTCGTTCATACATCAAAACGTTCAGCTTGTTCAGGAAATGGGTGCTGGGACTTCTGGTTGTTGTAACTTGCTTATTTTTATTATTTTTAATTCCCCCACAGAAACACATTCATCTCTCTACAAGCTGGTTCCATTTGTCTTCTTGTGCTTTTAGCTTTCGTCTACTGTTCTGCTACATTTAGCTAGCATTCTGCTACTTATACCTTTTAGATGCTGTTCTCCTATCTGTAGCTTTTAGCTAGCATTTTGCGGCTCTTAATTTCCAGCAAGCCTTTTGCTACCGTTAGCTAGTTTTGATACATTTAGCTTCAGCTAGCATTTAGCTATTATCTTGTTACTTTAGATTGCTTGCTAGCATTCTACTACTTTTTGCTTTTAAATAGCTTTTTGATGCATTTGACTAGCCATTTACTTCTGTTAGCTTCTACCTTTTACTATTTTTGGCTTTTAAAGCTGCACTATGTAACTTTGTAATGCAGTCTGTAACTTTTCTAACAATATATTTTTAACATATTTCTTCACTCTGTCACTATCTACTGACAGACTGATGTTAGACAAAGTAATCTCTGAAAAAAACTATAGTCCCCTTGCTTCTCTATCAGCATTTATAAAAACACTAAAAACACAGAGTGACCGGTCCTTAACAGCCAATAAAAACAGAGTTTGTAACCAGCCAATAAAAACAGAGCTTGAATTTGAATTTCAGCAGAGCCTCCCCATCAGAATGCTTTGCCTGTTGAAAATGTTTCTAAGTTCTACACACTACAGAAAGTTACACATAGCACCTTTAACTAACATATTGCTGCTTTTAGGAAGTGTTATATTTTTTAGAGCTAGATGCCTACTACTTTTAACTACTGCTATGCTACTTTTAGCTAGTAAATAGCCTTTAGGTGTTTTTTGTTAGCACTACTCCTAATGTAGCTTTTAGCTACAATTTTGCAACTTGGAGCCAGCATTTTGCTATATTCAGCTTTTAGCAAGCATTTACTACTTTTAGCGGGTGTTTTATAATTTTTGTAAGCCTCTTACTATTTTTTAGCTAATATTCGGCTACTTTTAGCTTCCAACTAACCCTTTGCTGCTTTAAATTGGTATTTTGCTACGTTTAGCTTTTAGCTAGTGTTTAGCTACTTTTGGCTTACAACTTATCACGCTTCTTACAGCTTTTACGTATTGTTCTGCGTCTTTTAGCTTTAAAGGTGGAGTCTGCAGTTTCTGTAGAACATCAGCACTTAGAAAAAATTTCAACAAGCAAAGCATTCTGATCCCTCCCCCTCAGAGCCATATATGGCACTGCCCCCTTGTGGTCTGTTAAAATTCAAATTCAAGCTCTGTTTTTATTGGCTGATTCAAATTCAAGCTCGGTTTTTATTGGCTGGTTACAAACTTTGTTTTTATTGGCTGGAAAATGGCGGGTCACTTTTTCTTTTTAGAAATGCTTATTTACCACCTGGAGAAGCAAGGGGACAATTTTTTTTTTAGTTTTTTTCAGAGATTACCTCTCTAACATCAATCTAGTGACAGAGTGAAGAAATATGTTAAAAATATATTGTTAGAAAAGTTACATATAGCAGCTCAGTTTTAGCTTTTCAGCTAAAGTTCAGCTCCTAGCATTCGGTCAGTATTTTAGGAGAAGAAGCTCTTTCTCTGGTTTTATGTTAATATTTTCTGCTGTATCCTGCGAGCAACTCACACCAGCGATGGGAAGTCTGGGAGGGGCGTGGCCTCAAGCAGGAGGGCAAGCCCGGTCTGCACACGCTCCCTGTGGTGGGACGTCAGAGCCAAAGACAGCGGGGCCACGATCCTCTGGTCCTGGATCCACAGAACAAAGTCCAGGTCACAAATAAAACCGACGTGAGCCGAAAGGTGACGTCTGTGGGTGCCTACCTGCAGCAGCCTGTAGAAGCTCGTCTCCATGTCCTTCACCTGCTGTCTCAGTCGGCTCATCAGCTCCAGAGTCTTCAGCAGAGCTTCAGAACACACCTGACTGCAGCAAAAACACCAGAACCAGTTGTTGTGACCCAAACATCGTGGTATGACGTCACCTTGGTCCCACTCACCTGAGGTTGTTGTCGGAGCCTGGAGGCAGGCAGGAGGTGGGGCTGTTGCTATGACAACAGGAGAGCAGAGCCTCTACCTGGGAGAAGCAGAGCTGAGCGCTCACCTGAGAGGACACCAAGGACCCGGTGGAGTCCTCGCCGCACAGGAGTGAAGGAGTTAAAGAAAACCAGCAGACTGCGTGCAGTCTCGATGGTCTTGTTGGAGACCAGCCGACGACTCAAAGCTGAAATTCAAGAGCCGAGGAACCTGAAAAGTCTGGAGGCTGTCACTGGACTGCTGGTGGCGAACTCACGGCAGGTCGGAGAGTTTGGGTCTCAAACGTGCGCAACAAAACAATCTGCACGGCCAAAGTTGTGCAGTTCGTCTCATAACATGCTTGGTTGTAAAAACTCAACACTAAGTGAGAAAACGGTGGAAAATGGAGCTACGACGAGGAAAGGCAGGGACATTTGATCTAGGTATAATGATGGAGTTCAAAGGTCATCGTTTCTACAGCAATTTGTGAGTTTAGGATTTCAAAGGGCACAGAGCCCACAAAAAAAAGTACACCCTAAAATAATCTGCACAGAAAATTACTTAAAAGGCATAAAAGGGAGGAGCAGGACTGTATTTCTGCCACAGACCCTTCATGAGGACGTCATACAGGAGCATCATGTATGTGAGTTCAAAAAAGCTAAATCAATGTCTATATTTAAGAAAATGAAATGAGTAAATTCTTGAAAAGATATATACCGGTATATAAATGGTAAATACTAAATGTACTTTAAATCGGTAAATTGTTATGAGTTATGAATTTGGTTCATGGATAATCATTGTTTGAATTGTCTAAAAAAGCTAAGTCTGGTCCTCTGGACATTCAAAAAACAAAACAAAACAAAGCAAAAAAAAATTTTGCCTTTTTTTTTTGTAAATTGTTTGTTTTGTGTAAAAAAAAATTTTTTTTTTTTTTTTTTGAATGTCCAGAGGACCAGACTTAGCTTTTTTAGATTTTTCTACCTGGATTATTGAGCATGCATGTGGTTTGTAAATTGTTCTTTTGTGTTTTAAATTTGAAATAAATAAAAAACTTTTTTTTTTTTTAAATAAACCCAACCGAGCCCAAAGAGCGTAGAGACAGAGCTCTGTGGAGGATATGAAGCAGCAGGCTGGAGACGTGTGTGATGCGCTGGCAGTGTCTCCTGAGGTGAGCGTCTCCTTTAGCCGGGTCGAGGCCCTTCAGCAGCCCCAGCAGGACTGGAAGCAGCCGTTCTACGAAGCTCAACGTGGATTCAGACACGTTCTCTGCTTCCAACGACTCCTGCGTGGACAGGAAGACACAACAGGACAAGAAGCGTCAGAGACAAGCTCCATTTAAATGATGTAAGGAAGTATTTTAGGTAGGACGTGTGTGCTCTGAGGTCACCAGCAGCACAGACTAAAGGTCATTTTATCCCCACAGACTGTTTGAATTCTGCTACCATCACACTTTGGTGAATATTAGCTCCAAATCCAGTAAGTGTGCATTTTATCTATGTCCACTAGTCAGATTTTGTTTATTTGTTGTGATGTTTTTCTATCAAACAGTTGAAATGAAACAGAAAACTGCTTTGGTTCTGTTCCTGTGATCATTTCTGTCCAGACGTTGGTTTTACTGGAAGGAAGCAGAACTGAAGATACATTTTTCTGTACAGTTTAAGTTTATTTTTTTTTTTTACAAGAAGTGCTCTGAATGTCTTTAAATGCTGGGCCTTTTTAACCTGCACATGTGTTCTCACATATACAGCGTTTCATTTTAAACGGAGCAGCTTTTATAGACTTTATTGTAATTTCCTTCCGCTTGGCGCGGAGAACGAAGCCTTCAGACGATAAAAGCCTGAGAAAATAACCCAGATTAAAAGAAAACAGCTCAACTGTCACTAAAATAAGGAAGAAGTGTTGTGTTTATTTATAGTTTAAAACTTGTCTCACATGTTCAGAGACTGCAGTGGTTACTAAAATCTGCAAAACTTACGACAAATTAGACCCAAATTATTTAAGCAATTTAAGCTGAGAGCACAGAAAATAAATAATCCAAGGACAGTTTGACTGAACCTGGACCTAATCTGCAGAAACGTGATTTTTTTTTTAATGACTAACCAAAATAGTCCTTAAAAGAGCACAATATAAAACACATAAATCCTGTTTTATACAACGTAATGTGCCTTTTAGCTTTTAGGACAAATTATTGAATGTATTTTGCAGCAAATCTGGTTTTGAGATGTTTTTCATACACAAACCAAACTATATTTAAAGTTTCTGTACTCGACTCATCTGCTTTTTGTTTCCTGCGCTTTTCTTCAGGTTCAAAATAACTAAAATATGCACATCAACTTCCAGCACACGTGCAAAAATCTGAATAATAAAGTCACACCTCCAGCAGCTCCTGCAGCAGCTGCAGGGTTCTGATCGAGCACGTTTCGGCGCCCTTCACGGGCGAGCTGAGCCACTGCACCAGAACCAGCCCCCCGTCCGGTCCTGGGCCTTGCTTACGACCTGCGGCTCTAAGTCTGGGTCCGGCGGGTCTGAAGACCACGTCGCAGAGCAGCGAGCGCAGACCTGAGACGCTGCACATGGCCAGCAGGAGCTCCAGAACCTGAGAACACAAAGAACACCAGACTCGGTTTCTTTCCTCAAGACGACACACTCATCTCACAAGTTCATACTGAGTCATGGGTTATATTTATTATTTTTTAATGCATTTAAGTTTGAATCTTTTCTAAATTAAATGTGTGTGCATTAAAGAGCTATAAGAATTATAACAAGAATGCATTACTGTCATCCATAAAGTATATTATTTTGTAAATTCAAACTACTGAAGTTTTATGATCTGGTGGAATATACTATTTTTTTTATTAATGTATAAAGCACAAAATTACACACTACCTTCAAATATTCAAAAGCATTTTGTAAAAAGGAAAAGTTGTTATAATCTTATGGGAACAGACATTTTTGTTAAACCACAGTATAGAACTACTGTACTGTAGTTTAAAGGGTCGGTTTACTTTAATACATTGTACATGGAATAGCTTGGAAAATGATGTTAAAAAAGCTAAGTCAATGTCTATATTTAAATTCTTGAAAAGATATACAGTATATAAATGGTAAATACTAAAAATACTATAAATCTTTAAATTGTTATGAGTTATTTAATTTGGTTCATGATAATCATTGTTTGAATTGATTGTTTTAATTGATTTTGTTTTAAGAAGGGGCAGATACTGTGTAATATTTTTTTCTTCTTCTGCTTCCTTTCATTTTAAATCTGTTTTTTTTTCCATATGGTTTGTAAATTGTTTCTTTTGTGTTTTAAATTTGAAATGAATAAAAAATTAAATAAATAAAAAATGTTAAAAATGTGCATTAAAACAAGCACCTTGGCGAGGCTTTGCAGTTCTGTTGTGCTTGTGACAAACACAATAAAGCTTCATTCATTCATCAAGATCACTTCAGATTACAGCAAAGTCTGGCTACTTGGAAGCAAAAATAAAAAACGAGTGTTGAGCAGCGAGATTAACTTGTGTCTCGGGTCAGATATAAACTGAGACCGCAGCTTTTTTCCCCCCCAACCACAAACCATTTCCTGTCCTTGCTCAGCGTTGTCAGCTACTTAATACTTCTGTTGTATATTTTTTTTTAGAAACAACGTTCTTTCTGTGGATGTTTGCACGGATATAAAAACATGAAAAGCAGTTTGTGGTTGTGTTTTTATTTTATTTTATATCTCACCTTGGCTGCAGAGTCCGGGTCTTTGGAACGCAGCAGCCCTAAAACCTGAGACACACACGCAGAGAAGTGCTCATACCTGGAAATAAAAACAAAACTTTAGAATAAAGAGTTTGAGGGGAAACGCCGAAGGTTTGTGCCGGGTGTGTGTTCGTGTAACCTCGTGAGGTAATCTGCAACTTTGGGGCTTTTCAACAGATCGACCAGAAGGTCGACTGAGTATTTTCTAGTCAGCGTGCCGTCGCCGTTCACGATGATGTTGAACACGAGCTGGAACGTCTGGTGGATGTTCTTTGAGTCGAAGAGCTACAAACAAAAAAGACGCACGTACGGAGAAATGAGACGCGGCGTCAACAACCAAAGTTTTACTTACACATACAAAAACGAGAACCAAAAGAAGAAGAAAACGGAACAGACAACGCTGTAAACTCACGCCTGAAAATGAAGACGTTTTTCTTGAAACATGCGTCAAACACATTTCTTTTCAAATAACACGTGAAGTTGAACAAAACAGATGTGAGTTGCAGCGACTTTAAATATTCCTGAGCGCTCAAGATTTTATTCCAAACTTGCTTCTGCCGAGGACAGACGCTCCCACGCCGCTTTGCTGCTCTGTCTGTCTGTGAAACTGCTTCTGAGCCTCTCTTGCATATCTTCCGAACAAAAAACTATGGACTTATTTGGCCAGTTGGTCCCTCTACACAATTTGATAACATTTCTTCAAAGAGAAGACAGGCTTTAGGTGAGCCAATCTGCCCTGTTGGCATGCACACAGCTGGATATCTCATCGACTTGAAGACTTGATCAAGTGTCTATCTCTGCTGTCATCTGTGGATCTAAAGGACGCATATTTAATTGGATTTACGATAACTGGTTTCTGCTTTTTGGATTCAGCTGGTTGCTGGTTTTATCTACAATTAAGGAAGTCGTCTGCAGCAAATTGAGACCCGATCATGCTGCTTGCCTTTGTGATGGATTGGGTCTTGCCTGTGTACCCAGACTCAGTTGTCTTGGGCAGAATGGATAAGATCTCTGGGATTTTTACAAAGGTACGTTCCATCGGTGTGTGGCCACATAATTTTGGACATTTTCAGAACTGTTTTTGGACCAACACAGACTCAAGGTAGATGTCATTATGTTCTGCCTGTACTCAAAACAATTGTGTGTTTATCTGAATCTGGCTCCCCCGGCTGGCCTTCAAGGCCACCTTATCTGAATATGCCTGGAGGACAAGTAATCTGACGCTCAACCACACCCATCGGGGAACTCCACCGTCAACCAGAGTGAACCAGCTGAATAAACATCCTGTCATCATTTCAGGACTCTTGGATTCTCATTAGCGTTGACCTTGGTCATTCCCCGACATTCTCGAGAATGTTTACAGATCTCATCGGAGGGAGCTGGTTGATTATTCCATCCTTATCAGAACTCTTACAGTGACCTCGAGAGCATCTATGAACATTGCTCATTGTTCTCGGTGTCTCCCCGCTCTGCAGAATGTCTACGTCACTATGTGCTTATTTGTGCGAGGTGTTTTTTAATATTATAATTTTTTTTCTCATCAAGAAAGATTTTAATAGGAATTTTTTCGCCTCCATTTCCTAATGTGTCTAATTTCATTACTTTTTGTCTGTCTAAGCAGATCTCACTTGTAAATGAGTCTTCGAGGCTCAATGTGACTTATCTGTCTAAATAAAGGTTGAATGAAAAAAAAATATTTTGATAAGGAGAAGTTTAAAAATCTGAGAATTATTCAGAAGTTAAACCCTTCTGGATGTGAAAACTACGCTCAACGTGAGCTTTGTGTTAACGAGGAGGTCTGGCTTGAAACGCGTGTTCTTACCTTGTCGCCCACCGTCTCGTTCAGCGTGAGGCTGGCCAGAATGGACAGCGTGAAGACCACCACCGTCAGGCTGTTGTGGGCCAGGAAGTTGATCAGGGTCCGGTAGAACTGCTTCACTTTGTCCTATAAGAACCAACACGTCACGACAGGTGAGTCCAATAGTACAGACTCGTATCAGAACGAGAGTTTAACAATATATATTTTTTAAAAGGTTGTGCGACAAACTCAGTTGACTGGTCTCACTCGTCGGCACCTCTTCGGACGTTAGAACGGTTCTTTAACTTTACAGAACGGTTCTTCAACGATGTATGAGCTTCTAACTTCTTATTAAAACTATATATATATTTATTCAGGCAAATCCCATTGAGATCACAGATGACGAACATGCATGTTTTTGGTCTGTGGGAGGAAGCCAGAGTTCTCGGAGAAAACCCATGCAAGCACAAGTAGAACATGCAAACTCCACACAGAAAGACCCCAGATCCAACTGGGGATTGAACCCAGGACCTTCTTGTTGTGAGGTAACAGTACTAACCACTGAGCCATTGTGCTGCATATACCGTATTTTCCAGTGTATAATTCGCAGGTTTTTTTTTTTTTGCATAATTTGCCAGTCCTGCAACTTATATACGCTTTTTTCCCATATTCATAACGCAACTTTTGACTGACGCTTTAACTTTTGAAGAACTGCAACAGCGAGTCCTCCTATTCGCTTCACTCAGCTGGTGCAGGAACGCTGAAGAGCTTGTGGCTCTGGCCGTGATGGATGGATGGATGGAAGGCACCGCCCAGGCGAAATGCAGCTGTTTTGGCCATTAAAATGCATTTATTAAGGAAAAGTTAAACTGAGACTCACATTTGCTATAATGTCAAGCAAACAAATAATTGTTTTAAGTGTTAATCTTGTTAAATTTCTAAGAACTGCAATGGCGAGTCCTCCCGTGCGCACTCGATTCATTCAGCTGATGCAGGTGTAGGGAGTGGGACGCTGGAGAGCTAGCGGCTCCGGCCGCGATGGATGGATGGATGGATGGATGGCGCCGTGCAGCCCAGGTGAAATGAAGTTGTTTTGACCATTAAATAAACATAGAATAAACTAGACGGGTTAGCGGTGACGCATAATAAATGCGACTTTTACATCCTCTATATGATGCTTTTCTTGACTGATGCGACTTATACGCCAGAAAATATGGTTATACACCATGTATATATATATATATATAGACATTACATACATATAGACAGTAGAGTGAAACTTCTGCAGGTTAATTTCATTGCAGAAAAGCGTTGCTCACTCACCTGAACACAGATGATTCGTTTGGAGAGCGGAGGGGGTGGAAGTGTGCGTTACAGTTTGATTCACCTCCTCAACAAATCGTTTCCTTTCAATTCTTTAAGAGGTTCAAACTTTATTTTCTCAGCTTCAAAGTCGACAAATTGGGAGTGTAAACTTAGAGCCTGTTCTGAATTAAATAATTGTGTGACAGAGACTCTTCCTCTCAGCACGTTGCTGCAGAGGCTGCTCAATAAGGCTTGACTGATGTGCTGCATGGTCCTAGTGCCTGAGATGTTTGTTCAAACCGCCGCCACAAAAACGATTTAAAGTGGGGCAGACGTTTTCAGAGATAATTTTAGACTGCTAGACTCTTCTTTGATCTTTTTCAGATCAAAGATGATTAAAAAAAAAAAATTCTTTCAGCTGCTCCCTTCTTCAGGGGTCGCCACAGCGAACTCACACGAAGACATGACAATTGTATTTAGGCCGGATGCCCTTCCTGACACGACCACAGACCACCGAGCTACCACAGCCCTCTGTGTGGAGCAGAGAGCTGATATCTAGGACACCCGGAGGAGCAGATGGTGGGGGTTAAGGACCTTGCTCAAGGGACCAGAGTGGGGAAAATTAGGGTGGAGGCCGGTGTGGGTGCTTCACCTTTCCCACCCACATTTTTGATGTTGTTGGTACCAGGAGTTGAACTGGTGAGCTTCCGATATTCTCTAACCTCTGCACCACCACACCCCATCAAAGACAATACAAATAAAATATATATACAGTATATTTTTTAAACGGCTTCCCGTTTGTGTTCTTTCCCGTTAATTTTTCATCGCAGTAATCAAACGTGTGAGAAGAACTCACCAGAGACTTGATGTGACTCTGCACTGCGGGGTTTTCTCGACAAAGGTTGGCCATGACACCGAGGCACGGCAGGACGACGTCCTCGCTCTGAGACTGACTGCAGTGAAACACGAAGGGAGAAACATTAAACAGCTGATTAACCCCTCAGATTTTAGAAGACGTTCTGGCTCTCACATGCTGGTCATGAGGAAACCGATGAGCTCATGGATGTAGTTTGAGGACTGGAAGGTGCGATTGTTGTACGTCAGCTTCTGAAGCACCTGTAAGCACTGAAAGATAGAAACAAGCTCGTACCAGTTACTGAGATTACTACGACTACTGTACTGGGAAAATGTGAACAATATGGCTTACGAGGGGTCACACATCAGTGGAAGAGTTATTTGAGTAATAGGTTACAATATGTACAAATTAACAACACAAAGTCACAAATTAAAACTATAAAATGTGGTCTTCCTCAAGGCTCAGTTCTAGGACCTAAATTATTTATACTTTATTTAAATTATATTTTTACAGTATCCAGTATTTTGGAATTTATAATGTTTGCTGATGACACAAACTTTTTCTTTTCTGGAAATAATATAGATGAATTAATACAAATAGTAGAAAAAAGCTAGCTGAGTTAAAAAAGTTGTTTGATTATAATAAGCTAGCTTTAAATGAAAAAAAACCTAAATTTATGGTATTTTCAGGTAATCGGATTTACAATAATGTAAAGTTACATATAAATGGAGTTGAAATCGACAGAGTTTATGAGACAAAATTTTTAGGTATCATTCTAGATAGCAAACTTAGTTGGAAGCCTCATATTGAATATATTAGAAATAAAATTGCAAAAACTATTGGAATATTGTTTAAAATAAAAGATTTAAGAAATGTAAAAGGCTTGCATATGATATACTCTTCCTTGATTATGCCCTACTTGTTATATTGCTCAGGAATATGGGGAAATGCAAATAAAACTACCACTGGCGTATTAATAAAGTTACCCAAAAAAAGCAATTAGGCTTATTAATGAAGTGGGATATTGTGAACAACTAATAAACTTTTTATTCAAAATAATACTTTAAAATTTAATGACATTGTTTATATAAAAATACTGGAAATAATGTATAAAGCACTGAATAAAAGTCTTCCCTCTGGAATTCAGAAATTATTTAAGTTAAGAGAGAGTAAATATAATTTACGAGGTTTGTTAATATTTGAACAAGGTAAAGAGAAAAGTAAAGTAAAATCTAGATGTATTTCAGTCATCGGCGTGAAACTGTGGAATGAACTGAATGATGATCTCAAATTATGTGCTTTTTTGGTGAGCTTTAAAAGAGCCTTAAAATGTAAAATTATAAAAGCTTATGGAGATGTTATGTAGATGTATTTATGTACTGTATTGTGTAACCATGTATGTATGTAATGTGAGTATGTGTATGTATCATATACTGTACATGCATATTTAAATACTGTATACAGTTAATGTTTGTATGTGCACTTATGTATATACTGTATATGGACAGTAGATATATGTCATTATGTAGACTGCTGAGTCTATGAATAGGGTAGGCAAGTATAAGCCTTGGCTTCAGCCTATTCCTTTTTTGGTAAATGATTGATTTACCATTTTATATTGTTTTCCTTTTGTTTGTAATGTTTTTAATTTACCAAAATAAAGTTGAGTTGGGTTGAGTTAAAAAAAAAAAAATTGTTTTTAAAGACATTCACTCACAAGTTAGTGTTGAACTAACTACTCTGGTCCTGAACAGGTCGTATCTGAGGATTTCTGACTTTTTTCCACATTTCTGCTTCAATTCTGTTTAGGTTAAGCTTGACTTTACGTTGTTTGTTAATTTGTAAACAAACCAGCCACTAGAGAGCACAAGCCAGTGTATCTCTTGTGCCGGTCCCAAGCCTGGTAAATGGTGAGGGTTGTGTCAGGAAGGGCGTATGACTGTACATACCTGTAGCACCAGGGGTTCTCCAGGTGTGCTGCTGTGACAGTGGATGACAGAAGCCAAGGTGCTGGTGAGGTTGTAGCTGCTGTGAAGAATCTCCCGACCGGTATCATCGCTCGCTGGACGAGACAGGGTGCAGGTGATGTTAAGTTCAGTAAGCGCCAGCAGATCCTGGTTTGGTTTAAGTTATAGTTCATCTATTGAGTGAAAACTTTACCTAACTGTGCCAGCAGGGAGATGATGGAGCTAATCAGAACAGGGCTGGTGTTTGGGTTTCCTGTCAGCTCCACCAGCCCGCTCACACACTCGCTGGGCAGAACCTGACCCGAGGACAGGAGGTGGTCGCACTTCAAACCTGAAACCTCCTGCAGACATCCAGCGGTAGCACATTACCGTAGTCATGTGTGACAGCCTGAGAGTATTTAAACTACTTTGTAATACTTAAAAATATACATACTTAGTTTATTACATTAATCACACAATAGAGGTTTGATATTTTCTCATCATTTATAAATACAAAAAAAAATTAACCATTTATTAGTTCTAAGACAGGACGTAAAAATAACTTTGAATCTAGTGGGTCTCAAAATTGGTAGCCTGAGATTAAGAGATGAGATTATTTATACTCCACACCCAAAGATGGAATCAGCCATAAAAGCTCATGTCATCAGTTTGAATCAGCTTCATGGTTTGTATGAATAAATAAATAAAGACACCAATAAGCCTCCTGTTGTGTTGTTTTAAACAAACTAACAGCTAGCAGTTAGCCTACCTCCACCTGTTTCTGAAGCTGCGATGCGTGTTGTGCGGTTCTGTTGTCTCGGTACTGATGGATCGTCAGCAACAGCGACTTCAAACACGTCGTTAAGTCCATCCTGTAAAAATAAAATAAAATCGAACTTTACTTCGCACTGAAAATACCAAAACTGACATTTGTATGGCGTCCGTATTGAACTTTTCAGAATGCTAACGCTAAGCTAGCCGGTAAGCTTACAGTTTAAGAACATAGAGGAGAGATTTTTTTATTTTTTTTTAAGTAGAGTAGGAAATCTTAATGACTGATTCTGTGTTTGACATAACCACACTACATGGGACATTTGTGTGCATGTTTGTTGCTGTATACCTGCCTTGTTTTATTGTTTTTCCGTCCAACAAAACGTCAACAGCCGGTTGAACAGTAACGTCCTCCCGCTTCGAGCTCGAACTGAGGAGGAACGAATCATCTACTCAAAAAGGGGGTAACGTAAAATTCAATGTCTTTTTCTACATCTTATGTTGTTCATTTTGCTTGTATAAATATTCTGTAGTGTTGTATATGTAAATTTAAAATCGTAGTATATGAAATTACGTAAAAAGTTTTCTTTAAAAAAAAGAAAGAAAAGAAGGCTACATCTAAACACCCCTCCATTCTCTGCAAGTTCAAAAAGCCAGAGCAGCCACAAAACCACGTGACGGGAAAAGGCGTGTCAAATAAATCCGGCTGTTCTTTCAAAATAAAATAAATTAAAATACTGTAAATGATGAGCATCCCACTGACCAATGTAATGATTTATAATATTTAGTCTGAAATCCTATTATAATGCATTAAAATAACAGAGCTGTTGTGTTGTTTAGGGGAAAATATTTTCAACATTAAGTTTCACATTCTACTTTAAAACTAACAACATACAGGCTCTAGATCTAGATGAGATCATTTGTCATTTTACAAGACAAATAAAAAGTAACACTAGTCACTGTACACAATGCCGTGCATGTCATATCTTATGCCATTTATGCCATTAAATCATGTATGTCGTCACACATGCTATTTATCATGTATGTTGCCTTACATCATAATTCACTTAATCTCAATGTTACTCACTACCTGTACAATAACCTGTCACACAACCATGTGCATTTAAGCTTATATTACTACCTGTGAAATACAGTACTTATTCATATGAATTCCTCCTACTTGCAGCATTATATTCTACCATGTTGTTGTTTACTATGTTACTTTTGGACCTTGGAAATATATTTCTTTTTCACTTTTTTGTACTTTATTACATGTTTTAGTATTTCTTGTTTTGCTTTCTTTATTGTTTGTTTTTTTGTGTAATCTGTTCTTCTCATCCTGAACACCATTACATTGTTGACCTTGTGTTAACTCGCATATAATTATATACCGGTAAACAACACAACTGGGCCCCAAACAGGATGTGTGGTTGTGCTTTGCGCGTATTAGTCGCAGGCAAATTTAAAGTTGTTGAGCAACACAATCATCTCTGTTCACGTCTACAAAACAACACTTTATTTAGCTGTAACAAACAGAAAAATATACAATATTTATTTAAATAAAATGCTTTGCAATCTCATATTTACAGTGACTGCAGGACAACAGTTTAACCAAAAACTGCACCAGAACAGAAAAATATCTTGACTCTGCATGCAAATCTGCATGAAAAAGATGTTTTGTGAGTTTTTAACACCCAAATATAAGCTGAGATGTTGCATTTTATCATTCCTGCTGAAGATAAACGTTCCTGAACCTGAGTTTTCTGCAGCCAGACAGCAGGGAGAAAACTTGGTGTGCAACTGGCTGTTGGTTTGACACTTTAACAGCGTTCACCACTTCAGATCAGAGTTCATCGTGTCTCTGGACAGGTGAAGTTTTAAAAACAAGCTCACCTGTTTTAAGACGAGTAAGTTTGGGAAAACACATTTAGGATTTCAGCACTTTTTAAAAGGACTCTTTGGTTTGAGGGCTGCTCCAAAAAACAAAATATCAACATAAAATCCTGCCCTACACAGAAATAAACAACACTTATTCTTCCCTGATTGCATGCAAAGCAGCAGTTAATTAATATGTATGAATATTTAAAAGAGGGAAAATGTTCTAGGATGGGGGTCCATAAATGACAGACTGAAGCCAAAGACGTCTAACCTCGCAGATTGCAATTTATTTTAGGCAACAGAGCTTATCTACAGTTTGTGGTAATTCATTTAAAGCGTCATTAGCAGTCATGTGTGTTGTGTTCAATAATTATAGACCAATATCCTTGTTGCCACAGAGATTTAAAAATTTTGAAAAATTATTTGTGACCAGATTAGATCAATTTATTGCTAAACAAAAATATTCTAAGTAGTCGGTATGGTTTTAGAGTAAAAAACTCTCCTTTTTTTTTCATTCATTCAACCTTTATTTAGTCAGGTAAATCTTTTGAACCTCATGGGCTCATTTACGAAAGCGACCTGCTAAAACTAAAGAACAATGAACAGCAATGGTAGAATTTCCTTAAACAATAAACAAACAAACAATAAACAATAGAAAACAAAAGAGAGAAAAAAAAAAGAAAGTTTTTTTTTTTTTTTTAACAAAGTATCAAAAAACTAGCAAAACATTATAAGGTAGACGTATAAAATCAAAGACAGGAACAAATCTGCATTGGTTTTTGCCAGGATTCCAACAGATTCTGAAAACCATTTAGAGAAGTCAAGGTCGAGAGCTTCAGATCTTTTTGTAAGATATTCCATGAAGCAGGAGCGGAGTAGGAGAAGGCCCTTTTTCCAAGTTCAGTCCTCACTGACGGAACACTGCAGGTAATCTACATCAATGGCTCTCATGGAATTGATAGAACAAATAACTGTAGTTGATCTAAAACAATATTGTGTTAGTATTTTTGTTGATGTAAAGAAATTCGATACTATTGACCACATTATTCTCCTTGAAAATTTAAATAAATATGGCATTAGAGGACCCGCACTACAGTGGGTATCTAGCTATTTGAAAAATAGGAAACAGTTTAGTACAAATAAATTGTAAGATCTGACCCCTGTAATATCCCATATGGAGTTCCTCAAGGTTCTGTACTTGGACCAAAGTTATTTATATGTGAATGACTTGGTAAATGTGGATGCCTTAAATGTGTTCTATTTACAGATTATACAACTTATGTTTGTTTGGGTAAAGATATAGAATGGATTTTGGAGTTGCAGACAGAATTGGTAAATATGCAAACTTCGTTTAAACTTAATAAATTATCATTAAACTTAGATGAAACTAACTACAATGATATTCAGTAATAGAGAACTGTCGATGTTCCATTTAGAGTCGAGGGAGTTGAGATTTGTGGAGTTAGTGTTTGAAAGGACGGTATACTTGAATCCATGGGATTAGATTATGGAATAATCTGGAGAGTGATGTTAAAAAAGCCAAATCAATGTTTAAGAGACTGACCAAAGCTGATTCGTTAAAAAAATACATGAAATAGCTTAATGTGTATTGGTATGAATTGTTGCTAGAGAAGGGGTTATTTATTTTGTTTTATTTGAAGATTATTGTTGTTTGAATTAATTTTTTGGAAAAAAGGGGCAGATATTACATATAAGATTTTTTTTCTTCTTCCTGCTGCCTTTCATTTTATTTATGATTGTATTTTTTATTGTATATAGAATTGTTTTGTTTTGTTTAAAAATGAATAAACTTTACAATAAATTTAGCACAGCTTTTGCTGCATTTACTGTAATACTGTATCTTATGTGCCACACTTTTACTACAACATAGATGAGGTGCAGCTTTTCTAACATTTATAATTTTCACGTCTGTTCAGTGGTTTCTTTCTGTTTCCTTCCAGGTGTTAAAAAAAAGCCTCCTTGCAGTCAAAGTAGAGGCCTGAAAAGTAGGGATGGGGCAGATCCGATCCAGTATCGGTATCGGTATCCGATACCAGCATAATTTAAGTATCGGATATCGGATCCAACCTGCCGATATTTCCGATCCAGCTTCAAAGAGCACTTGTGTTCCATCATATTCTGTGACTACCGTCTTAACATTGTGTGACTTAAAACCAATGAAGACACTCTTGAGCCTTAAACTCACAAACTTTAACAGTATAGTCTTTATACAGTAGTATAGAAAACATTCCAAAATACACATAACTTTATAGTCTCAGCACAAAAATTTCATTATACAGATTCACATACCTGAACAGTATCAGATCGGAAAAGTATCGGTATCGGTAGATACCAGCTCTTAAGTATCGGTATCGGATCGGAAGTGAGAAATGGGGATCGGTGCATCCCTACTGAAAAGACCATGTGATGAGTGAAGAAAACTGGCATGGCTGTTGTTAAAAAAGGATCTTTAGGCTGACCTGATGAATTTTACTTGGACCACTGCTTTAGGAGTGTCAGCTGCTACTTGACTGGACAAAATGGAATCCGTTGGTGCATTAAAATTCTTCAAACTAAAGCCCGAGATACACTCGCGCGTCCTCACGATACGCCAATACGCAGCGTACGTATGCCCCGTACGCAGCGTAGCCCCGCGTAGCCCCTCAGGGCAAGTACGCGCAAAGGTATTTTTTTACTACGCATACGCGATTCGCATACGCGATGCGCGGTGTCTGACCTAAACTTCCCCGGCTCCGGACTGTTTTGTATGTTACACAAATGAAATAAATTCCTCTTTTTTATCGCTGATCGGGCCTTTTCTTTTGTTTTTTTGCCTAAAGTCAAGTAACCGCTTCTTCCTCCGTTCACTCGATGAATGAAATGAATGAATTCAGGTCCTACCTGGGTGCGCGATGTTTTATATATTCCCTGGTGGGCTGTGGGCTGCAGGAAAAGCACTCCCTGTTATTATTTTTATTTCTGAGAGAACTTTTTATAACATATATAGTAGAAAGACCGTATCAGAACACCGCAGAAGTCTGAGCGAGCTGCTCACGATAGGTTTCACTTTGAGCTGACTGAAATCTGTCAATCATTTCAGTAGGCGTGTCAAAGTGACCAATCAGCGAGCTCAGTTGAGTCCTCTCCGTGGAGCGAAAAACTAGCGGAAGTGACGATCGGAAGTGACGGTACGGAGGAAATGACGTAGAATTTGGAGCGAAAACACGAGAATCTACGCGAGAACATCAGCCGAGCTGTAGCAGAGGCTCCGTATACGCGCGTATACGGGCATATACGCGCGTATACGGAGTCTGCTTCACTGTATCTCGGCCTTAAAGAAAACAAACTTTTCATTCAAGCCTTTAGATGGCCCAAATAAACCTGGAAGTGTGACGTTGTCACAGTCTACCACGTAGAATAATAAGTGGGTGGTGTTGTGCTCTGTGAGGCCTTTGCTGTGGTTTCTTGTTATCGTAAACAACTTGTTATTGCACGGTGGCACAACTGGTAGAGCTGCTGCCTCTCAGCGAGCAGGTCCCCGGTTCAAACCCCGGTCCGGGGGACTTTCTGGGTGGAGTTTGCATGTTCTCTCCGTGCATGCGTGGTTTTTCTCCGGGTGCTCCGGTTTCCTCCCACAGTCCAAAAACATGCATGTTAGGCTGATTGGTAACTCTAAATTGACCCTGGGTGTGAGTGAGACAGGTCCCTCTTGTAAATGAGTCCACGTGGCTCAACGAGGCTAGCCTGTGTAAATAAAAGTTGAATGAATGAATGAATGTCATAAACACACCAACTCAAAGAGCTGCTGTCTGGTGTCGGTTTGCCGCTTCGTTAAAACCCCAATCCACTGCAAGTTTCTGAAGCTGGTCCGTCAAGCATTAAGATCAGTGCTTAATTTGAGCTGGATCCTGCCAGAACAGGATCCAGGAACTCTCTTATTTTGGCAGGGTGCATTCTGGTAACTGTTTGCTTGGATCCGGTAACTCTCAGTTTTACTACTAATAATGTTATGAACAAATATGACTGTCTTGAACGAATAACACTTATACTGAATACAGTATGTAAAGTTTACATACTGTATTCAGTATAAGTGTTATTCGTTTCAGTTTACATTGTAAACTGAAAGTACAGTAATTGCATAAACACTCATTTTAAACACAACAGCCACTTACGACTTTTATATCACATATGATCTGCCTCTTCAAGTAGCATTTCCACCTCTACCCTTAAAAAAATTCTGCGCCCCTAAAAGAATGGTGAGGTGAGTGCCGAATGAGCTAACCAGGCAGCTGTATGCAGGCAGGAGTGCACAGGCAGGAGCAATGAACAGACAGAGGAGGCGCATGGAGGTGGACAGTGAATTCAGCGGAGAAGAGTTGGCTCGGAACCGTCAAGTAAGGGGTGGGGGTTAGGATGCTTGACAGAAGTGGAGTGTGTCAAATGTAAGTAAATGTAGATGTTTAAAGAGCGACTCACCCCACTGTGAAATGGTAGCTCCGCCCCCAAGACAAATTTAAAAAAAATGCATTAAAGTGGGAGTGTCAACAGACAGAAAGGCGGGGGAGGCGGGTGGGGGTTGAGCGAGGAGGTGTGGCCAAGACGAGAGACCGTTATTGTTTCTGAATGTTAAAATTACATTAGTAATAAACAACAAGCAACAACAAAGAATACTTATGTAGATGTATTTATCTATTCTCACCCGATCTATCCGAAACAAAAGGTGTTAAACAAAAAGAAGAAAATAATACTATATGCCGTGACCGGGGATCAAACCTGGGTCTGTCGGATCCCAAACCCGCTCCTACACCACTGCCCCAACTTGGCATTTATGCATTACTTGTCCATCACACAATAAGAAAACAAATACAACCAAATAGTTTTGATGAAGTGAAAAGTATTCTTAAAATAAATAAGTTGGAATATACAAATAACTAGTGCCATTCCGAAAACTATAATATGCTTTGTTGCAGAGCTCTTCCGGAGTGCAATGTACCACTTCCATATAAGGTATGAACTGCAGCGAGGACCTTCCATCTCTGCAGGGGATTGGCTCTGCTTAAACCACTTTCGTGACGACAGAGTGAGAAAACACGTCACAGTGCGAATCGTAGACCAGTCAGAAAATCAGGGTGCAATACATCTGTTCAACCCATAGGGTTCCTGAAAACACGTTTTTGGACCAAATATTGCCTATTTAAACAGATACGCACAAATACATGAAAATTAACACGGACAGTGCTATATAACATTTTACACACATTCTAGGGAGTTTATCAGATAAAAAAAGTTAATTTTGAGTTTAGTTGCTCTTTAACAGCTCGTTAAAATACAACAAAGCAAAGGAAATCGCATCTACTTCATTCAAAATTTTCTGGGGGAGGACCCCCAGACCTCTGCCTCCGCCCCCCACCCCTCAGCCAGCCCACCCACTGTTTGTGTTCCAACATTGATTGGGTTACAAATTAAGCTCTGAGTAAGACTTTTCTGCCATTTTAAAAAGTGGTGCTGATGAATAGATCTCCAGACATTCTGAAGGTCTTTCAAAGTTTTTCTTGGGATTTTGGCAGCTTGTTAATTTTCCTCCATTTGAGTCCTTGTACCAACACATTTTCAGAGTTTTCACCTAAATCTGACTTCTGAATCAT
>JBBPBX010048087.1:10276-25896 GCA_038048925.1 Garcialebias charrua | reverse complement strand
TGTGTCCATCTAATTACATGGAAGTAAAAAAAAAATGCATCAAAAAAGCCTGGGGACAAACTCTAAATACCAAACCAGTGTTCCCCTACCATTATACAAGCAGGGCACCCCGCCCCGTGAACAGAACCGAGCGCCCCACCTACTGAACCGAACTGTGCCCACCCCTGTCGGCACTGGTGTAACGCTAAGGTAGCGGCGCGCAATACAGGCACGCTAGCTAAAAAGCTAATGGCAGCACTCACGTTGCCTCTTCCCTCACGTCGAACCCACATGCTCTCCCCCACCCCTTGAAAACTGCCAATACAAACAGTGCTCAGCTCAGCTGTGTCTCCCCCTCCCACGACAAAAATCACGGACAAGATGAGCGCCCGCCATTATGTAGGGGAAACACTGCAAACCCAAAGTTTTCTCCTTCCTCGTCTAGTTTTTCTTTGCTGAGAGTCAAGCACCTTATTGTTCATCTCTTGTAATTCAAGTAATAATGTAAGAAGGTTTTGGTGTACTGAAGTTGGGCAACTAGATTCTGTAGCTTCTACAGTCGAACTAGCCTGGCCCTCGCCATTCCTACGCAGCTCCGCTCAATTCTCATTTCCCTTCACTGCTCCATCTGGGACTTCTCCCATAGAGAAGGATTTCTCCGGCTGATTTTTGACCGGACCAATCAGAGAACAGAAGGGGCGGAGTTTTTGGCCCCTAACCCACGCCCCCACCTGTCCAAGCGCGCAGCCAGCGAGCAGCCGCATGTTCTCATTCAAAGCGATGCAAAGCGATGCAGGACTGTTTTATATGTGACACAAATGTATTAATTTCCCCTTCTTAATCCCTTATCTGGAGTTTTCTTTTGTTTTTTTTGCCAAAAGTCAAGTGATCGCTCCCTCCTCCCTCCTCCTCCCTGAGTGCAATGATGAGGAAATGCCTCAGGTTGTCACGAGAGAATTAAACTCGGGTTTTACGTTGCTGCCCGAGTCCCTGCAGATTTTCTGGTCTTCTGGTGTGCTGGACCAGAGCTCCATGGTTTTATTTTTTTTTTTAGAACGTTTTATTAACATATAAACACAGAATATGCAGCGGCAGCGAGAGAAAATGCAGCAGGAGGCGGAGCAGATGTCAAGTTCAACAGACCACGGGGGAGCAGCCATATATGGCTCTGAGGGGGAGGGAGCAGAATGCTTTTCCCTGTTCAAAATTTTTCTAAGATCCAATGGTTTTGTTCCTCAGCAGAGGCCACGCCTCCAGCAAGAATCAGTTCTCTATAGGAGAAAGTTCAGACCCTAGTCCGAAGCGAAGTGAAGGACAAGGGTCTGGTTTTAACCAGGCTACAGTCGAACACAAATACTGTATTGCTATTATTGCTCTTTTTACCACTGACCAAAGAGTGTACAGGTAGTCCTCGGCTTCCGACGGTCTCGAGTTACGACGTTTCGCGGTTACGACGCATCTCCCATTAAAAAAATAAAAATAAAAATATATATATATATTTTAAAATTATTTTGAAAAGCCGAGTTACGCGGTTTCCGGTTTTAAGTAGGAAACGTAGCTGCGGAGGAATTCTGCCCTGTACTCTCTAAAAAAGCTAAGTCTGGTCCTCTGGACATTCAAAAAACAAAACAAAACTGTACTGTGAACACGGTTTTACGTGATAAACGAATAGAGAAAACAGAGGATGGACCGAGCTGGACGGAGGTTTTACGTCGTAAACGAATAGAGAATACGGAGGAGGAGGGACGGAGGAAACGGCTTCACCAGCATACCAGTAGGAAATTAACTCTTTTTCCCTTCATTATGGCTCCCAAATGTATGTGTTTTTTGATAATTATGTAGGGTACTGTGTTAGCATAGGCTAAGTGCTTGGTAAAATACAGTACTGTACGTATAAGGTGTAGTATGTACGTATGTTAAAGTCAAAGTCAACTTTATTGTCAGAACTGCAATATGTACAGGACATACACAGGACCGAAATTGCGTTTCTCTCAGTCCCTCGGTGCAACAGTAACCATCTAAACACTAAACACTAAAACATTTAATAAACATAAGCATAAAATAGTAAAAGTGTAACATTGTCCTGAGTTTTTTCATAATAGTATAAAAGTATGAAAATTTACACCAACACTGAAACACCAAACACCCCTAAAACACCAAACACCCAATGAACATAAGCATAAAATGAAATGTTCCGACATACGTCGAAATTCGGTTCACGCCGCCGCGTAGGAACGGATCTCTGTCGTAAGTCGAGGACTACCTGTATATGCAAGTTTTGGGTTGTTGGTTAGATTAGAGGTGGTGCTATGTGATCATTGTTTCAAAAAGGTTGCATTTTGGCACAAAACTCCTCAGGTGGTGTTTAAGACTTTTTCACTCTGGGATTAATTTTCAAAACATATCCTTTCAGGGCTCCTGAAAACATTGTTTCCATGTGGACGCAATGCTAAAAAAAAGGAACCCAAAATGTTTTGTACCCACAAAATGCTGTTTCTTTATGATGACCCCTAAACTAAGAAGAAATGGGGAAAAGTGTTCATGGGAGAGTCAATCTAACACAGTTACAAATTTAAGATAATATTTTAGTCAACTTGAACAACTCGGATATGCAAAACAATTGTTGTGGCTTCAGTGAGCACTTTATTTCAAACATTTTAAACAACTTTTTTTGCTTTTGACAGTTCTTTACATAGACATCTGTCTGCGGTTTATAGCAGCACATTCTTAATGAAAGGAAGATCCCATTCCTGCCCTGTTCATTTTGGCATTCCACCGGGCTCTGTTTTGGGGTCATTGTTGTTTCTGCTCTATCTGCTCCCTCTTGGTCTGATACTTTCATCTTTTAAGGATATCTCCTATCATTGTTATGCTGATGATATTTAGTTGTATATACTGTATATTTTCTTCCAAATGAAGTTTCAAAACTACAAATTTTACTTAACTCTTTGGATTCAATTAAAAACTGAATGAAAGAAAGTTTTCTCCAGCTAAACAGAGAGAAAACTGAAATAATCATCTTTGCACCAGAAAAAAAACCCAACAACTGTAATGATGAAGCAATCCTTGGGCCTCTTGGTTATTTAGCTAAATCCTCAGTTAGAAACCTTGGGATAACCTTTGACTCAGGTTTTACTCTGGAAAATCATGTAAAGTCACTGGTTCATTCCTGTTTCTACCATCTGCTAAATATTGCCAAGCTTAGCCATACTGTCTCTCATCCAGAATTGAAAATCATAATTCATGCTTTTATTTAATCTTGCCTGGATTGTTGTAATGCACTGTGCACATGTTTAACTAAAACCTCCCTAGACCGGTTGCAGTCTGTGCAGAATGCTGCTGCTAGACTCCTGACTGGATCTTCAAAGTTTTGTCATATAACTCCACTTCTAAAGCAACTCCATTGGCTCCCAGTTCATTATCGAGTGAATTTCAAGATTCTGGTTTTGACTTGGCGAGCTTTGCATGGACAGACACCAATTTACGTCTCAGAAATGTTACATCCTTAACCCCTATCAGGGCTTTGAGGTTCTGTGATCGAGACCAGCTGATTGTCCCCCAGACAGAACAATAAACTAAAGGAGACAGAGCCTTTTCTTCTGTGGCCCCAAGACCCTTGACCTCCTTCCTCAAACTCTCTGATCAGTGGACTCAGTCGCTTCCTTTAAAGGCCAGATAAAAACGTATCTTTTTTAATCTGCTTTAGCTTAAATTTGTTTTGTGCTTTTTAATTTTTTTTTGTCGAAGCACTTGCAAGTTTTATCTTGAGAGTTGCATTATAAATAAAGTTTTACTTACTTACTAACACATTCTTTGTGAAACACAAGTTTAAAAAAACATTGTTGTTTAGAATTTAAACAAAAATGGGTTATTGTAGAAAATGAAGCTGTCTGCTGACTGCTTCACTTTACCATAAATAGTCATTGTTTCTCCAAACAGATTATTTTGACTTTTGTGTTCTGCAGGTAAGATACTGACTGCTCAAAAGCTCTGTACTGTACTTGTTGTACAACACAATTATTGTTCCACACATAATTTATTGTATTGATGTTTGGGGTAAAGCATGTAAAACATTTATGGAGCCTGTTTTTGTGCTACAGAAAAGAGCTTTAAGAATTATCACTAGAAAATATTACTGTCACCCATCAAGCACATTATTTCACCAATTGAGGTTATTAAAGTTCCATGACTTAGTGGATTATAATATTCTGTTAGTTATGTATAGAGCTCATAAAAATGAACTACCGTTGAATATCCAAATACATTTTGTTAAACGTCAAAGCTGTTACAATCTTAAGGGAACAGAGATTTTTGTAAAACCGAAATATAGAACCAGTTTGAGGGGTCGGTCAACCTCAATCCAGGGAATTGGATTGTAGAACAATTTGGAGACTGAAATTAAAAATGCAAAATCAATTATTACATTTAAAAATATGATCAAAACAAAATTACAGTATTGCTAAAATATATATGAAATAGTATATTGTGTGTAATTTTGTAGTTCGATAATTATATGAGTTGTTCTTTTTATTCTGTTACTTGTTGATGATTTTTTTGTTTGAATTGACTGTTTGAAAAAGGGGGCAGATATAATAAGATTTTTTCTTCATTCTACTACCCTTCATTTTATTTTTATATTGTATAGTCTCAGGCGTGGGATTGTTTTGTGTTGTATTTTAAAATGAATAAATTTGAATTTAAAAAAAAAGTACTGCATGCAACCTCTGACATCACTGCCTTTACCCTTACATTGATCGTATTTATGAGGAAAAAAAGCAGAAATATGAGCCACATGCCTTTAAACATTGATACACATGGGTACTTTTACTGCAGTTTTAAAATAGAGTGTGTATGTTCTGATTTTATTGGTTGTAAACAAGTAATGCTAGGTTCTGCCAAGTATGGCTGCTCTCTTCTATTCACCTGAACAGGTAACCTGTCAATAATTAAAGCTTCTCTGAAGAGGATATGAGTTTTTCCACTTTATCAGCTGCTTGCATTAATACCCCGGTGCCATCATGGTAACTTTCCATCATTTTTTATTGCTCTTGTCTGCTGAAGATCTACTAAATATATTTATTCTTATAAAACAGCCCTGGCTGAAATGAGGCTGTCTGTGTTCCAGTCAGTCAGGATGATAATGAAGGTCGATCTAAATGCTTCAGTTTGTGTCACTCTTAGTTCCTGGTGGACAACAAAATAACATAAAATTAAATAGTAACAACCAAAAACACAAAGCCTGTAACGTGTAGTAGACAATGTAAGCAGAAGGGTTGCCAGATAAGAAGAGATGAATTATCATGTAGCGGCTTTAAAACCATCAGATTTTGATCAAAACTAGGAGAGAGTGAGCATGCACTTGTTTCAGCTGTGGTGGTGGTTGTTGAGTGGAAGTTGGCTAGGTGGGTTGCACTTTCAGATGGACGGAGTGAAGGCGGTGGGAAGGGAGCTTGGCTGTCATGAACTTTCTCATGGCATGGGTGTTTGTGTGACCTATGTGGATCTGGTGGCTTTTCTTGGTGTGGTAATGAACGACAAGGAGCTGCTCAAGTTGGCATCAGTTGTTTTTCTTTAATTCTCCATCTGTATTTCACATAATGGGCATTGAGGTAAGGTCAGTCTCTGGCATAAACAAGCTCCTCATCAGTGATCCTCATGGCTCTGAGGATTACCCATAATACAGTAACCACAATAAAATCATTGAAAACTACAGTGATCGCATAGTGGATTTTGTTTACAATAAAGGAACAACCAGTGAGTGTCTTTTTCAAAGAAAATAAAGCACTTAACTAAAATGCTCTGAAAAATAAAATAAAATGCTGACATTTTAATTACTGGATGCCATTTTTATGTTTTAGTTTATATAACCTTGCATTTTAGAACAATGCAAAAACATAAATGAAGCATATCTTTATATAAAACTGCTTACTGTATATATAATAATAATAATGAATTTAATTTATAACGCACTTTTCATTAATAAAAATCTCAAAGTGCTACAAAGTGCAACAAAAGCAAAAATCAAATAAAACAAGTGATAAAATCAAGTTAAATCAATCTAAGATCAAAAACAAAATCATGTGGAGGCAGAATAGGCCTGGTTAAAAAATTAATAAATAATTAATAAATAAAACGAGTGATAAAATCAAGTAAAATCAATAATATCAACCAAGATCAAAGATAAAATCATGTGGAGGCAGAATAGGCTTGCTTAAAAAGAAAAGTCTTTAAGCCGTTTTTAAAGTCAACCAGTGACTGTGGAGCTCTCAGGTAGTCAGGGAGGGAGTTCCATAGGCGGGGGGCAGCCACACAGAATGCCCGGTCTCCCATGGTCCTTAATTTGGTTTGTGGAATGTGAAGTAGATTACTGTTCTGTGATCGTAGAGACCGGGTGGATGAATATGGTGCAAGAATGTCCTTTAGATAGTCAGGTGAAGTTCCGTGTAAGCATTGGTGTGTAATGAGAGCAGTTTTGTACTGAATTCTGTAGGTGACAGGAAGCCAATGGAGGTTATGGAGAATGGGTGTAATATGTTCAAATTTACGAGCTCTCAATAAAATCCTTGCTGCACTGTTTTGAATATATTGAAGCTTCTGAAGATTTTTGCCAGGGATTCCAATAAACAGGGAGTTGCAGTAGTCGAGCCTGGAGGAGACAAAGGCATGGACGAGTTTCTCAGCATCAGAAAAAGTCAGAGATGGGCGAAGTCTGGAGATGTTTCGAAGATGGAAGAAGCAGGTTTTAAACAGATGCTTAATGTGATTTTCAAATGTAAGATGAGAGTCCATTTTTATTCCAAGATTTGTAACAGAGGTGGAGAGGGGGATGTCTTGTCCAGAGAAGGAGATTGTTGTTAAAGTTGATGTTTGTATCTGGTGAGGGGTGCCAATCAGTATGGCCTCAGTCTTGGAGCAGTTTAATTGAAGAAAGTTCTGATTCATCCATGCCCTTATTTCCTCCAGGCAGGTAGAGAGGGCAGTGAGTGAAGATGGAGATGGGGATGATGAGGATGCTCCAGTCCTGATGTAAAGCTGTGTATCGTCGGCATAGCAGTGAAAAGAAATGTTGAACTGATTAATAATTTGACCTAAAGGCAGCATGTAAAGGGAAAACAGCAGGGGCCCCAGAACTGACCCTTGAGGGACACCACAGGAGACACCGACTGTCTGGGAAGTGGCATTGCCAAGACTAACACATTCCAGCCTATTGGAGAGGAAAGATTTGAACCAGTCCAGGACAGTGTCACAGAGACCGACCTCCACATGAAGACGGTGGAGGAGGATACTATGGTCCACAGTGTCGAAAGCTGCAGTGAGGTCAAGGAGGACAAGGATGGAGGGAGAACCAGTGTCAGCAGCCATGAGGACATCATTGGTAACTCTCAGCAATGCAGTCTCAGTACTGTGAGCTACTCTGAATCCAGACTGGAACTTCTCATACAGAGAGTGTTGCTGTAGGTGGTCCTGCAGCTGAGCAGCAACTGCTTTTTCCAGCACTTTAGACAGAAATGGGAGGTGGGAAATTGGGCGGTAATTAGAAAAATGTCGGGATCCAAATTAGATTTTTTCAGAAGAGGCCTAATGATGGCAGTTTTTAGAGGCAGTGGAACATGACCAGATTGTAGAGACTTATTTATTATTTGTGTGATTAATGGGCTAATTGCAGAGTGATTGGATTTTATGAGAGACGAGGGGAAGGGATCCAGGGCGCAGGATGAAGGCTTCATTTTCTTGATGATGGACTCCACCTCACTCTGAACAACTTCATCAAAGCTGCTCAGGGACCCAGAATGCAGATGGGTAGATGGTAAACGAAGATCAGGGAGGTTGTGGAGCTGAGATCTGATAGTGTCAACTTTGTTTTTAAATGATGAAAGGAACAGGTTGCATTTTTGAACAGATTCCTCAGGAGTTTGTTTAATGGGATTGAGCAGATGAGTTATTGTGGAGAAGAGCTGTTTAGAGTTACCAGGGCAGGTGTTGATGATGTTGGAATAATATTTGGAGCGTGCTTTCTGATGTTCTTTGTATGCCTGCTTATGTATAGAGAGACCAGATGATTTTACACGTCTCTCAATAGCACGGCCAGTTGCCTTCATCCTGCGCAGCTCACCAGTGTACCAGGGGACTGAACGGGAGAAAGACATCAGCCTTGTCTTTGAGGGAGCATGTAGGTCCAGAAGCTCTTGGAGAGATTGGTTGTAGTAATCCACAGAGTCATTTGCAGATGAATGATTGACAGTGGTCAGGGCGTGAAGATCACCGGACAGAACATCAGGGGAAATGTTTTTAAAGTCACGGAACTGGATAGGTCGTTTTGGGTTTGAAGCAGGCGAAGTTGAAGGCACTTCCAGGGAGATGACCCTTTGGTCTGAGACACCTAGGTCATATACAGATAAGTTATTGATGAGTACAGTGTCTGTAATCACCAAATCCAGAGTATGCCCGCTGTTGTGCGTAGGGGCGTCCACATGTTGGGTGAGATTGAAAGAGTCCAAAAGAGACTTAAAATCTGTTGCCAGAGGTGAAGAGGAATTGTCCATGTGGATATTTAAATCGCCAAGAAAAATAGTTTTCACAGGGGAGGTGCAGAAAAAAGTGTCATGCATCTCTGAGTTAAATGAAACATGCGGTTTGGGAGGTCTATAAATCAATATAACGTTCATCAGGAGTGGGGCTTTGAGGTTGAAGGCCAAACTTTCAAAAGAGGAAAAGTCCTGAGAAGCCAGATGTGTCAATTTTAAATTATTGCGGTAGATTACAGCCAGACCACCACTGCGGCCACTGCTGCGGGCTCTCTGCAGATAACTGTGTCAAGATGGACAAGCTTCATTTAGAGAACTGTACACATCTGGTTGATGCCAAGTTTCTGTAAGACACATGAGGTCCAAGTTCTTCTCCAGAATGTGATCATGAATTAAGGCCGAGATACACTCGAGAGATACACTGTTTATAACTTTTATGGACAGAATTTCTAGGCGCAGCCAAGGTGTTGAGAGGATCCATATTGGTGGCCTTAGAATCGCTTCTCTGTTTTTTGCAGATGATGTGGTCCTATTGGCTTCATCAGCTCGTGATCTACAGCTTTCGCTGGAGCGGTTTGCAGCTGAATGTGATGCGGCCGGGATGAGGATCAGTTCCTCCAAATCCGAGGCCATGGTCTTGAGCCGGAAAAGGGTAGCGTGCCCTCTCCGGGTCGGGGAGGAGGTCCTTACCCAAGTGGAGGAGTTTAAGTATCTCGGGATCTTGTTCACGAATGAGGGAAAACTGGAGCGTGAGATCGATAGGCGGATAGGTGCAGCGTCTGCAGTGAAGCGGGCGCTGTACCGGTCTGTCGTGGTGAAGAGAGAGCTGAGTCAAAAGGCAAAGCTCTCAATTTACCGATCGATCTACGTTCCCACCCTCATCTATGGTCATGAGCTTTGGGTTATGACCGAAAGAACAAGATCTCGGATACAAGCGGCTGAAATGAGTTTTCTCCGCAGGGTGGCTGGACTCTCCCTTAGAGATAGGGTGAGAAGCTCGGTCATCCGGGAGGGACTCGGAGTAGAGCCGCTGCTTCTCCACATCGAGAGGAGCCAGTTGAGGTGGCTCGGGCATCTGGTTAGGATGCCTCCTGGACGCCTCCCTGGTGAGGTGTTCCGGGCATGTCCCACCGGGAGGAGACCCAGAGGAAGACCCAGGATACGCTGGAGGGACTATGTTTCTCGGCTGGCCTGGGAACGCCTTGGGATTCCCCCAGAGGAGCTGCTCCAAGTGGCTGGGGAGAGGGAAGTCTGGGCCTCCCTACTTAGGCTGCTACCCCCGCGACCCGACCCCGGATAAGCGGAAGAAAATGGATGGATGGATGGATGGATACACTCGAGCGTCCTCACGGTACGCCTATACGCAGCGTACGTACGCTGTGGCAAAAGCGTAGCCCCGCGTAGCCCCTCAGGGCATGTACGCGCAAAAGTATTTTTTTACTACGCATACGCGATCCGCGTGCGCGATACGCGGTGTCTGACCATAAACTTCCCGGCGCCGGACTGTTTTGTATGTTACACAAATGAAATAAATTCCCCTTCTTTATCGCTGATCGGGCCTTTTCTTTTGTTTTTTTGCCTAAAGTCAAGTAACCGCTTCTTCCTCCGTTCACTCGATGATTGAAATGAATGAATTCAGGTCCTACCTGGGTGCGCGATGTTTTAATATTCCCTGGTGGGCTGTGTGCTGCAGGAAAAGCGCTCCCTGTTATTATTTTTATTTCTGAGAGAACTTTTTATAACATATATAGTAGAAACACCGCATCAGAACACCGCAGAAGTCCAGCGAGCTGCTCATGTTAAAGGTTTCACTTTCAGCTGACTAGGTTTCACTTTCAGCTGACTGAGCGCTGTCAATCAATTCAGTAGGCGTGTCAGCAAGTGACCAATCAGCGAGCTCAGTTGAGTCCCTTCCGTGTGCTGCTGCTCATATTACAACAAGGAGAACGAGAGCGTTTGAAAGCTGATAGTTTCTTGAAGTATAGCAGCAAAAACATACGCACAAAATATGCGCGTATACGCGCGTATACGGAGGACGCTTCAGTGTATCTCGGGCTTTAGACATGATTTGTTGGATAGTGACTGCACATTGAAAAGTTCAAATTTAATACCAGTTGGTGTAGAAGCCTTTTGAACCGGTTTAAGCAGACTGAAGTCCACTCCACGTTTTCCTTGCCACTTTGTGCCCTGTGGACTACAAGGGACTACAGACGCAGCGCTCTGATGATGTAATCAAGGTGCGACACGTCTCTTGGACCAGATACACGGGATCGATTCAGAGCCAGCTTGCCCAGAATAAATGGATATCTTCCGAGAGCTTCTGTGGATGTAACGAGGTCTACGCAGAAGTCCCAGTTGTTTGATGGTGGAAACAGAAGGTGGAAGGGAGTAGTTGTTAAGTCCAATCAGCTGCGAAGCAGAGTATGTCAACATCGCGCCTGTCAAGACGGGGAAGCTAGCACAGAGCTAGCCACTAACAGCAGACCCACGGCTCCAAAAAAAATAACCAAGAAGCAGTGAGATGTAACTTGGTTGAGCATATCTTGAAGGGGAGCACAGGAGAAAGTCCAGAACAGTCCAGATGACACAGGAGGTTGACAGGCAGTAGGTAAGTGAAACAATAATTGCAGCTACTTAGTTCTTGAAGCAAGTTCATGCTGGAGTTTGACAGGAGGTAGACAGCCCAAATTCCGGTTAGGAAGGGGTAACTAAGCTGTCCGTAAAGTCCTTATTAAAAAACCACTGAACAAAATAAGTCCAGATAAATGTCAAAAAAAAAAAATGTCCAAAAAAAATAAAATAAAAATAGCAACAGTAAAATAACTTTTTAGCATGGAGAAGCAGCGACATCACGACATCACGCCAGCGTCCTCTCCAGCTTTGGCTCATAAAACTCAGCCTTGTGTTAACCATCTGCTACAAGAGATTTGGTAAAACATTCCTGTATTTCACACAATGGGCATCGAGGTAAGGTCAGTCTCTGGCATAAACAAGCTCCTGCAAGGAGGATCCATAATGTTACCACGTGGGAAATTCCCACCACACTTTCTCACGAACTAAATATTCTTAAACACGACAAAAACGATATAATAGCTGAACTAGCGTGACCTAGATTAAGCATATTTCAATAATATGCAAAAACTAAAACCATTAACATATTCTATAAAATGCATAATAATATTTCTTTATCACTTAGCAGATACGCATTACCTCTTAGCAGAGATGCATTACCTCATCAGTGATCCTCATGGCTCTGAGGATTACCCATAATACCCGCTCTTTCTAAGGTGAATGCAATACAACTTTTTACCAGCAGATGGTGCATTTTAGCAGGATTTAACCTGAACCATTTTAACTATGTTACATACACCCCCCTTAAATTCTGCTAAAATGGGGTTGTATCAAACAAGTACACATAGCACTAAAATAAAAGTGCGATAAAGAGAACACATAGTAGTCACATCAGTTTGAAACTTCCCCTAAGGAATCATGTTAGCAAGAGTGCGGCCAATACTCTTACCAACACTGACCCAAAATATGCCATTTACACATGTTGATATACAACCATTGCTCTACAAGGCAATCACTGAGAAATTAAAACTTAAAAAAAACCTACAAATCTACCCTGCAAACATGGTCTTTACAAAGGAAAACAGAATCCACAGTTGACATTGAATCATCCACAACTTGTTCATTCATTTCACATACAAGTCTGACTGGAGGCTTAACAGGCCTACCTGACCTAGTGCATAGCCGAGAAGGCTGAGTGCAAACAACATCAGTTACGGGCAAGTCTAGTTTTGTGTCAGAGTGGACAGCCGCAGTTGTAAGGTTGGAAACTGGTTCAGGAGAGTTTGACAGTGCAACAGATTCAAGGAGATCAGATTCAGGCAAATCTTTGGTCACATTAGTTGAGACAGGAAACACGATGTCCACTGAAGAACCACATACTGGAATGTCAGAAGCATAGTCCGTGTGATTTACAACTTCATCCACACAACTATCGTTCTCCATCTGCAAAAGCCAGTTCGCAGTTTTAGTTTCATTGTCCTATACCTCATCAGGTACAACAGGGTCAGAGAGTCCACTTCCTGCTGCGGAAGGGCAAGGGGAATTGTCTGCATCATCAGAAACAGCAGCAGCAGTGAAAAAGTTGACAGGGAGAAGATTTCTGTGGAGAACCTTTGTCCTTGATGTGACAGGGTTTTTGATCCGATATACATTTATATCAGGCTTCACAGACACCACTTCATACACTGTTGATTCCCATTTGTCTGCCTCGCTCACCACGATTAGCAACCAAAACTCTGTCACCCACATCGAGAGGAGAACCTTTAGCCTTACTATTGTAGTACATTGCTTGGTGGGCTTGTTCTGATGAACTGTTTTGTCGAGCAATGCGAGCAGCCACAGCGAGGTCATGTTTGAGACGGGAGACAAACATGATGGTCTACAACCAGGCCATTTGACAGGGCATGCTGGAAAACCACATCAATGGGCAGGCGCGGGATCCTGCCGAACATAAGGAAAAATGGTGCAAACCCAGTTGTTTCATGCCCAGTGCAATTGTAGCAAAATGTTAGCATTCTGAGCATCTAAGCAGGCCATCTAGCCTTGGACTGGAGAGGAAGTGCTCGTATCTTGTTACCTAAGGTTCTATTTCATTCAACCTTTATTTAGTCAGGTAAATCTCATTGAGCCTCGAGGACTCATTTACAAAAGCGACCTGCTACAAACTAAAGAATGATGAACAGCAATGATAGAATTTCCTTAAACAACAAACAACAGAAAAACATAAGAGAGAAATACAAAGTGAAATACAAAGTGAAATGCAAAGTATCAAAACTAGCAAAACACCACAAGGTAGATGTACAAAATCAAAAACAAGAACATATCTGCAATGGTTTTTGCCAGGATTCCAAAAGATTCTTAAAACCATTTAGAGAGGTCAGGGCCGAGAGCTTCAGATCTTTTTGTAAGATATTCCAGGAAGCAGGAGCGGAGTAGGAGAAGGCCCTTTTTCCAAGCTCAGTCCTCACTGACGGAACACTGCAGGTGATCATGTATTGTAACGTTCAACAATGCCATTCCCCAGTGCACATATTTCTGCTACTGGTACACTTCTGAATAAGGCCCAGGAAGTGGCTAGGCCTCAGGTTGAGTGAGCATGTACCCCAGAGGGCACCTGCTGACCTTTGCTACTGTACGCACTCTTAATGGCCTCAGTCACCCAGTGTGAGAGGCGTTGTTTTGACAGGGCCCTGCCTGCAGCAGGAGTAGCAAAACACAAAACAATTGGTTTGTTTTTCGCCAGTTGTTAGTTCTTTCCATGTAGGTGCTCAGGGCCCTAACAGGGCAGAGCGCGTTCAGCCGTCTCTGTTCTCCAGTTAGAACAGGGGGAGGAGGAAAGGTTGACAGCTCAAAGTCCAGAATTTTTGGATTTAAAGTTGGTACTTTTGGCACATATGCGGGGTTTAGACACAGGGTGACCTTTGACCCATCTGAGGCAAATCTGGTACACATTGGGTGTACAGATTAGGGCTTTAACAGAGTACCCGAGTAATCGACAGATCGAGTCCTATAACTTCTATTGAGGTCTTTTTGTCCCTCTCGAGTACTCGTAGTGACGTCATTACATCACATGTCACATGATCCGCATCGAGCGCTGGCTAGTTAGTAGTAGACGCTACAAAATGGATTCCTCTGTGCGCACGGATGTATGGAGCAGGCCCAGTCTTGTCAAAAAGGTAAAAATGCGTCGTGTTTTATTATTATGAAACAGTTTATAATTTTATAGAATTCTTTGCTGCTCATTTAATCAACTTTGTTTCTGTCACTGCCCACCGTAGATTGTGACAGGAGGGGGCGGTGTTGCATTGCAGGTCACATATAAAACGTGGTCCAATGACCGAAACAGCTTCCTCTCTCTTGTTTCACAAACAAAAAGTAACAAATATTAATCTCTCTAGACCTATTAAAAACCTATAAACACAACAAGAAAGTTCATACTCAATAATCCAGGTATCAAATCTGATAAGTCTCAATCTGGTCATCTGGACAGTTTCTTTTAGTCGAAACGTTTCACCCTCAGTCCAAAGGGCTTCCTCAGTCAGAGTTCCAGCACACTGATCTTCCCCCACCAAGCTGTAAACAACTTATGTGGACCAACCAGTTTGCTGGAGCCAAGATGGTTTCTTCCCATGGGCTCACCACCTGTGGGAGGGGCCAAAGGGGTCGGGTGCAATGTGAGATGGGTGGTGGCCGAGGGCGGGGACCCTGGCGGTCTGATCCTCGGCTACAGAAGCTGGCCATTGGGACATGGAATGTCACCTCTCTGGTGGGGAAGGAGCCTGAGCTAGTGTGTGAGGTTGAGAGGTTCCGACTAGAAATAGTCGGACTCACCTCAACGCATGGCTCTGGCTCTGGAACCAGTTTCCTTGAGAGGGGTTGGACACTCTTCCACTCTGGAGTTGCCCCTGGTGAGAGGCGCCGAGCAGGAGTGGGCATACTGGTTGCCCCCCATCTTGGTGCCTGTACGTTGGGGTTCACCCCGGTGAACGAGAGGGTAGCCTCCCTTCGCCTACGTGTGGGGGGACGGGCTCTGACTGTTGTTTGTGCCTATGCACCAAACGGCAGCTCAGACTACCCACCCTTTTTGGAGTCCTTGGAGGGGGTATTGGAGAGTGCGCCTCCTGGGGACTCCCTTGTTCTACTGGGGGACTTCAACGCTCACGTGGGCAATGACAGTGAGACCTGGAGGGGTGTGGTTGGGAGGAACGGCCCCCCTGATCTGAACCAGAGTGGTGTTCTGTTATTGGACTTCTGTGCTCGTCATGGATTGTCCATAACGAACACCATGTTTAAGCATAAGGGTGTCCATATGTGCTCTTGGCACCAGGACACCCTAGGTCGCAGTTCGATGATCGACTTTGTTGTCGTCTCATCTGATCTGCGGCCGCATGTCTTGGACACTCGGGTGAAGAGAGGGGCGGAGCTGTCAACTGACCACTACCTGGTGGTGAGTTGGCTCCGATGGTGGGGGAGGATGCCGGTCAGACCTGGCAGACCCAAACGTATTGTGAGGGTCGGAACGTCTGGCAGAGTCTCCCGTAAGAC
>JBBPBX010048084.1:0-25898 GCA_038048925.1 Garcialebias charrua | reverse complement strand
ACATTTCACGTGTCACGCTGCACTATAACATACTAAATGTGCTATATATTAACAGTTTAACAATAATAAACAGTATTTATGTTAGCGTGGGAGATATTTACATTTATCTGAGCTAAATGAAGCTATCTGGACTCGTTACGTCATGCCTAACATGCTGCATGTTGAAAATGAAGACACCAGGTTGATTTTTAATTTATTTATTTATTCAACACCACAAACTCATGTCACAAACACTGAGAATTAAATTGAACACTTTTAAAAACACGTTAACCGAACTTTAATGAACTGGACTCTGTTGTTTTCATCCTGGTGGAAACTGGACCCACATCCGAACCGCCGGTCCGCTTCGTGGAACAGCTTCGACCTCGCAGGAAAAAAATAAAAATAAAACCTCAGTTGGTTGTTCTGTGATCGAACTAAACACAAGGAAACATTATTAAGAACATGGTTTACCTTGTAGCGCTGCTGTAAATCAGCTGATTCTCACGGACTAAAGTCAGACATGTTGATTCGGTTCCGGTCCAGTCAGCAACTGGTGTGCAGATGAAGCGGTCCACTTGGTGTCAGATCTGTTGACTCTTATCCAAATTCCAGCTTTAACTTGTTAACTTGTTGACAACAACTTGTAGTAGCTGAACTTTTAGCCAGAGAGGAAAACAGGCTGCCTCGTGTGCTTTGTTTACCTCAAGCAGCAGTGGCGCATGCGCAGTAGTGAAGGTTCCAAAGATCACAGCGCCATCTACAGGCCCAGCATGGTAACTACAGTAAATTCATGAGTACGGGGGGTGGGGGAGAGAGTCGTATCCACAGAATTCGCCCATGTCAACGCAAAACTTTCAACCTAATTAACATACCCAAAAGTTGCGTTTCCCCCACACAGTGTCCGTGTAAACAGGGCCTTAGAGTTACCAATCTGCCTAACGTGCATGTTTTTGGTCTGTGGGAGGAAACCGGAGTACCCGGAGGAAACCCATGCATGCACGGGGAGAACATGCAAACTCCACCCAGAAAGGCCCCCGGACAGGGATTTGAACCGGCAACCTTCTCGCTGAGAGGTAGCAGCTCTACCAGTTGTGCTACCGTATGTGGTAAATGGTAAATGGTAAATGGAGCTTATTTATATAGCGCTTTCCAGCTCCCTGTGAGGGACCCCAAAGCGCTTTACAATACCAACCATCCACCCATTCATATACACATTCATACACCGGTAGCGGCGACTGCCATGCAAGGCGCCTTCCAGTCCTACCGGGAGCAACTCGGGGTTAAGTGTCTTGCCCAGGGACACAACGACACATGGTGTGAGTAACCGGGATTCGAACCTCCAGCCTTCCGATCGGGGGACGACTGCCATTACCACTACACCACGGCCGCCCATAATATATATATATAATAATAATAATAATGTCTTTTCCTGTCATCTGCGTATGTTTCCCATACACAGACGAAATTCGTCTCTGCATTTAACCCAACCACCTACCAGGTGGTGCAGTGAGCAGCCATAGAAAGCGCCCGGGGAGCTGGAGAATTAGATGTGCACTCATAGACACCCCAAGGTGTGTAGTGGCCGGGACGCGAACCCGCGTCCTTCGGGTTCCAAGTCAAAAGCCCTGCCACTACACCATATATATATATATATAGTGCTTTAAGTGGAAAAAAATAAGTGCCGGTACCCTCCCTAATGTCATAATAATATGCATACCTGCAAACTCAGAAGGGATGAAAAAGGTGACAAACGTTGCGCCAACCCCCCCCCCCCGAAAGATTTTGTAATTTTTTAACATGCTTCAGGTAAAAGTCATTTACTAACCTAATTTAATGAGGACATAAATAGGAAAGATTGTGTCAACCAAAAAATTAACAACCAACAACAGCAGCAAGTCAAATACAGCAGAACATTTTGCTAACAATGCGCTGCTCCGAGTCAACAGATGCATTTAAAAACTTAAGACTTATCTCTTCAGACAGGCTTTTGGTTAAATTTGTACATTGATTTTAGAGTTTGTTATGTTTTACCTTTCTGTATAGTACTTCTGTGATTTTATGATTTTATTTTTCCTTTTGTAAAGCACTAAACTTGTAAAGCACTATTAGCACTATTAATTTGTAAAGCACTATTAGCACGGGCTAATCAAAGCTAACCGAGCTAGGTCACCGTAACAGGGTGCTGTAGTTGCAGGCTTCGTGAGCAAATAAACCGGAGAATGCGCTGGTTGTTACGGAAAAAAAAAGCGAGCCGGCACGCTTGAAGTGCTTTGTTGCAGTGAAAGAACACAACAAAGCACGCTACAGTGGAAGCGCGGTGGTGGGCCAAGCGTCGTGTACGCCGCCTGGAGCGCCGTAGGAGAGCCGGAGGACCGCGGCCTGGAGTTCGAGCTGGGCTGGGAGCCGTGAGAGAGCCGGGGCCAGACGCCGTGAGTGGGCCGAGCGTGAACGCCGCCTGGAGAGTCGTGGGAGAACCGGAGAACCGCGGCCTGGAGTTTCGAGTTTCGAGCTGGACGGATCGCCGTGGGAGAACCGGGTGACCGTCGCCTGGGGCTGGGCGGGCGTCGGAGCTGGACCTGCGTGCTGTGCAAACTGGGCTACATCGGTTCTGGTGGGGGTCGGAGCTGGGCCTGGAACGTGCTGTGCTAACTGGGCTGCATCGGTTCTGGAGGGGGTCGGAGCTGGGCCTGGAACGTACTGTGCTAACTGGGCTGCATCGGTTCTGGTGGGGGTCTGAACTGGGCCTTGAGCCACCGGAGCTGAGTGCGGTGCTGGCTGGACTGCGTCTGATCTAGTGAGCGGACCTCTTCGGATGGTGGATCTGAATGCTGCAGGCTGCTGAAACCGTGAGTTCTGATCTAATAACTGCTGATCTGGGTGCTGCACTGCTGGGCCACACCAATCATCTTTAGGCCTGTGAGCCTCGTGGAAAGGCCATGTGGTTCAGTGAATAAACAAAAGACCTGCTACCACTAGATCACAAACTCTGCAAGTATGACGAGAGGTAAAGGACTAAAGTCACCAGTCTCTGTAAATATGAAAAATAGAGGACAAAAGTCACCAGTATCTGAGGGAAACAACTCAGATATGCAAGACTTTAGAGAATCCCTCAACTTTATGGGTAGACAAATAGAAAGTTTAACAGCAAAGATGGAGTCCCAGGCCGTTCTGGTTGGAGAAATAAGAGAACTGAAAGAACTGGTAACTAACAAAGACAAGAGAATTGCAGAATTAGAGCAAAAAATAGAGGTTTTAGAACAATTCACAAAGCAGGAAAACGTGGTGATCTCAGGACTTGATGTTAGTAAGTGTCGGACACAACAAAGAGCTCCTAATAACAATGATCCAAGTGAGTATGAATCTCAGGAAGAACAGGAGAGTCTGGAGAAACTTGTAGTTACTTTCTTACAGGACAAAAACATAAAAATAAACTATGAGGACATTTCATTCTGTCACACCCTGCCCAGTAATTCAACTAGATTCAAACCGTCAGTGGTCGTTAAGTTCATTGGCAGGAATACAAAAAACTATGTCATGCAAAATAGAAGAAATCTGATGGGATCAAACGTTTACATAAATGAACATCTTACCAAGAAAAATGGAAAAATTGCAAAAGAAGCAAGGTGGTTAAAAAACAAAGAAAAAAAAATAGCAGCAACATGGACTAAAAATGGATACGTCTTTATCAAAGCAAAGGAAGGGTCTCAGCCTAAAATGATAAAAGAACTGACGGATCTGGATGAATTCAAGAGATGAAAATTACAAAGCAATGAAACGATAAAATATACAGTGAAATGAACAAATACATTAGAACATGACAACATACGAAGACTCAGAAGCTAAAATATATAATGTTGAAAATGTGATTGATGCAAATTTTTTTCCTGTAATAAAAGATAGCGAATATTATAATGAAGAGCAGTTTAATGACATCAATATATCAAATGGAGTTCTATCCATTATTCACTTTAATAGCAGAAGTATAAATGCAAACATATCCAAAATAACAGATTACTTAAAACAATTAAATAGAACTTTTACGATAATAGCGCTGTCAGAGACATGGCTTAATGATGATAACACAAGTAATATTCACATCGAGGGGTATGAATTATATCATATGAACAGAAATAATAAAAGAGGTGGTGGTGTCGCACTATTTGTCAATAATGAAATAAAATGTAAATTAAATAATGAAATGTCAATAATAGTTGATAATATTATGGAAATGATAACAATAGAAATTATAAACAAAAACGATAAAAACATAATAATAAGTTGTGTATATAGATCACCAGGAGCAAATATAGAAATATTCACTGATAAAATCTTGGAACTAATGGAGAAGAGTTTTAATAAAAATATTTTTTTGTGTGGAGACTTTAACATTGATATGGGAAATAAAACAGATTCAAATAACATAAGCACATTTATAAACTCAATGTACAGTTTAAATATGTATCCATTGATATCAAAGCCAACAAGAATTACAACTCATAGTGCCACAATAATTGATAATATTTTCACAAATATAACAAATGGGGATGTGATAGGTGGTATCTTAACGACCGACTTAAGTGATCATTTACCAGTTTTCACAATCTTTAAAAATGATCAAAATATCACAAAAGCAGTCACAACGAAGAAAAAGATCATAAACACATCAAAAAAAGTTTTGGAAAAATTGAAAGAGGATCTGGATAAACAAGACTGGAATGATGTGTATGTTGATGATGCGAACAGAGCATATGATGAGTTTATGAATATCTTGGAAACCCTGTATGTAAAGAATTGTGTGCAAACAAATTACACAAAGAGAAATACGAATGATCAACCATGGATGACAAAAGGGTTAAGAAATGCATGTAAAAAAAAGAATTATTTGTATTCATGTTTCTTGAAATTACGAAGTCAGAGCGCAGAAGAAAAATATAAAAAGTATAAAAATAAATTAGTAGGGATTATAAGGAAACATAAGAAAGAATATTATAGTAAATTATTAGATAAAACTAATGGTGATATGAAAGCAACATGGCGAGTAATGAATGGTGTACTGAAGAATCATAAAGCAAAAACTGGTATTTCAAAATATTTTGTAAAAGACAACGATGAAGTTCATGATGAAAATGAAATTGTTAATGGATTTAATCAATATTTTGTAAATGTTGGATCAAGCCTTGCAGCTAAGATACCAAAAGTAGATAAAAATATGATCCACTCAATTACAGGTTGTGCAAATAGTATTTTCCTAAATGGAACTAACAAAGAGGAAATAATGAATGTAGTAAAACATCTTACAGACAAGAGATCGAAAGACTGGGTGGACATGGATATGATGTTTGTAAAGGACATAATGAGCCATATTATTGAGCCGTTCACATACATATGTAACTTATCATTTTCAACAGGAATTTTTCCAGATAATATGAAAGTAGCTAAGGTCGTTCCTCTTTTTAAAAATGGTGATAAATGTGTATTCAACAATTATAGACCTATATCCTTGTTACCACAGTTTTCAAAAATTCTTGAAAAACTATTTGTGAACAGACTAGACCAATTTATAGATAAACAAAATATTCTAAGCAACAGTCAATATGGGTTTAGATCAAAAAACTCTACATCAATGGCTCTCATGGAATTAATGGAACAAATAACTACTGCTGTCGATCAAAAACAACATTGTATCAGTATCTTTGTTGATTTAAAAAAAGCATTCGATACTATTGATCACACCATTCTCCTTGAAAAACTGAACAAATATGGTATTAGAGGACCAGCATTACAGTGGGTATCTAGCTACTTAAAAAATAGGAAACAATTTGTACAAATAAATGATGTAAGATCTGACCTCTGTAATATCACATGTGGAGTTCCCCAAGGCTCTGTACTTGGACCAAAGCTTTTTATTTTATATGTGAATGACTTGGTAAATGTGTCAGGACTCCTTAAATGTGTACTTTTCGCTGATGATACCACTTTTTTCTGTTCAGGTGAAGATATAGAACAAATGTTAGAATTGATAAAGACAGAATTTGTCAAGATACAAACTTGGTTTAAAATAAATAAATTATCATTAAATCTAGAAAAAACTAATTACATGATATTCGGTAATAAAAAGAAAACTGTTGATGTTCCACTCAAAATTGAGGATGTTGAGATTTGTAGAGTGAATGAGGTGAAGTTTTTGGGTGTTATCATTGATGACAAACTGACATGGAAACAACACATAAATTCTGTAAGAATAAAAATAGCTAGATCGATAGCAGTACTGTACAAAGTCAGAGACCTATTGAATGATAAAGCTCTGTATTTGTTGTATAACACAATCATTGTTCCACACTTAATCTATTGTATTGATGTTTGGGGGAAAGCGTGTAAAACAATCACAAAGCCTATTTTTGTATTACAGAAAAGAGCTGTAAGAATTATCACTAGAAAGCATTACCGTCATCCATCAAGTACATTATTTTATCAACTAAAATTATTGAAGTTCCATGATTTGGTAGACTATAATATTTTATCAGTTATGTATAGAGCTCAAAATAATGCATTACCTTTAAATATCCAAATGCACTTTGTTAAAAGACAAAGTTGTTATAATCTTAAGGGAACAGAGTTGTTTGTAAAACCACAATTCAGAACCAGTTTGAAGGGACGTTCTACCTCAATCCAGGGAATTAGATTATGGAATGGCTTGGAGAATGTAGTTAAAAATGCCAAGTCAATGTTTACATTTAAAAAAATGATCAAAACAAATGTGTTAAAAAAATATATGTGAAATAACGTGATGTGTATTGTATTAGTTAGAAAATTAGAAAGAGTTAGTCATTTTGTACTGTTAGTTAGAAAATTAAAAAAGAGTTAATAATTTTGTACTGTTGGTTGAAGAATATTATTGTTTAACCTGACTGTTGGAAAAAGTTGGTTGAAAATTATTATTGTTTACATGGTTTGACTACTGTTGTTTAATCTGATTGTTGGAGATAAGGGGCAGATATAATAAGATTTATTCTTCTTTCTGCCACCTTTCATTTTTTTACATCTTGTACACTATCATTATGAGATTGCCTTGTATTGTTTCTTTTGTAAAAAAATGAACAAATTTAATAAACATAAACATAAACATAAACACTATGTGACTCTCATGTCTGTGAAATGTGCTATATAAATAAAACTTACTTACAGTAAAAACTCATTTCTTAAATATGCTGGTGAAGATGTTTTGCCAGAAATTTTGAATAAAGTAGATGCCATTTCCTACATTCTGGTGTATTTTAACAAGTTGTTAAACATCTATGTTTACCTACATGTAAACACTTGATTCAATAACTATTTTAGAGACATCTAACAAAATAAAGTCAGGTCCTGTGGACAGATTAAAAAATTGTTGAAATTATTATTGATCATGCATCAGGATATTTTAGAGACACCTCATTTAACTAGTTCATATAGACATCATCCTGTTTTTAAACTCACTCCTGTGGCTAAGATAATTAAATTAATGTGATACTTTATCACAGTGGCTTTAGGGGTGCAATTGACTGTTATTTTGTTAATTTTTATTTAGTTTTATTTGTAACACAACATGCCATTTTACTAAACAATGGTACACTGCATGTATAAAAATATTAACTTTACCCACACGTTGGAGGAGTTACTTCCGCTTCCCTCGCGCTCTGTCGCGCTGCAGAGTTTGTTTTTGTTTTTTTTACAGATTTCGCTGTCGTCTCCTCCCCCTGTCTATCCTGAGGTTGTGATTGGCCAAATGACGCGCTCCACCAAAGATGTTTTATTGTCGTGAAGATGCATTACTCTTTCTTGAAATCCAGTCGGGGGAAATGATGCATTCTAATCTGCCACGGGTCTTTCAAGTGGAGAAGACGAAAATAAGTTCCGGAACGCACCTTACGCTTAAAAAAAGTCCCGGTACTCTCAGGGTTAAATTTTAGAAGTGGCGGAACTGGGTACCGGTGAGTTCCGGCCCACTTAAAGCACTGTATATATATATATATATATATATATATATATATATATATATATATATATATATATATAATTAATCAATTATATATATATAATTAATCAATTAAAAACATCTAAAGCTAAAGATGTCTTTGGAATAGATACAGAGTTTATAAAGAAACATACAGTTTTATCAAACCCTATAACTCACTTAATAAACTTATCTTTTACAAAAGGGCTATTTCCTGATACCTTCAAAACAGGACTAATAACTCCAATTTTGAAATCTGGTGACTCCGAGCAAGTTAGCAACTACAGACCATTAAGTATTTTACCAGCAATATCCAAAGTTATGGAAAAGCAGTAACGGAGCAGCTAATTAGTTATTTAGAGACAAACCAGCTTCTTTGTCCAGTCCAGTTTGGGTTTCGTTCTGGTTACTCAACAGAACTGGCTACCTCCTACCTTACAGACAATATTAAAAAATCTTTAGATGATGGTAAGGTAGTTGGAGCAGTGTTCCTGGACTTGAAAAAAGCCTTTGATACAGTGAATCATGACATGCTCTTACATAAACTCAGTAAATATAACTTCTCCAAGTTAGCAATCAGCTGGTTTAGATCATATCTAAAAAATAGAGAACAGTGCGTCAAAGTTAATGGGATGAAATCCAGCCCCCAAACATGTACTATGGGAGTTCCACAGGGTTCCATTTTAGGTCCATTGCTTTTCTGTTTATACATCAACGACTTACCGGACAGTTGCAAATACGCCAAATGTCAGATGTATGCAGATGATGCCATCATATATGTATCTGCAAAGACTCCACAACAGGCAGCAGAGTTACTGAACAGGGAGATGGAGGGAGTGTCTCAGTGGTTTAAGAATCACTGTTTGACTCTGAACTGCAACAAAACAGTCTCAATGTGTTTCACTATCCGGCGTAAAGTCTGTAACTTTTCAATTGTGATTGATCAAAAGGAAATCCAAAAAGTGGAAGAGTTTAAATATCTGGGTGTCATTTTAGATTCCCACCTTAACTTTGAGGCTCACATTAATAATAATAATAATAATAATGAATTCAATTTATAACGCACTTTTCATTCATGAAAATCTCAAAGTGCTACAAAGTGCAACAAGGTTAAAGGTCAAATAAAACAAGTAATAAAACAAGTAAAATCAATAACAGTATCAACTAAGATCAAAAGTAGAATCATGAGGAGGTAGAGTATGCTCGGTTGAAAAGAAAGGTCTTCAAGCCGCTCTTAAAGTCAACCACAGACTGTGGGGCTCTCAGACAGTCAGGAAGAGAGTTCCACAGGTGGGGGGCAGCCACACTGAAAGCCCGGTCTCCCATGGTCCTTAATTTGGTTCTCGGAATGTGAAGGAGATTACTGTTCTGTGACCGCAGCGACCGGGTGGATGAGTATGGAATAAGAATATCCTTCAGATAATCTGGTGAAGCTCCATGTAAGCATTGATGTGTAATGAGAGCAGTTTTGTACTGAATTCTGTAGGCGACAGGAAGCCAATGAAGGTTATGGAGAATGGGCGTAATATGTTCAAATTTACGAACTCTCAACAAGATCCTTGCTGCACTGTTTTGAATATATTGAAGTTTCTGAAGGTTTTTACCAGGGATTCCAATAAACAGGGAGTTGCAGTAGTTGAGCCTGGAGGAGACAAAAGCATGGACGAGCTTCTTAGCATCGGAAAAAGTTAGGGATAGTTAAGGAAAAGTTAGGAAACTTCAGTTTATTTTATAGATTTACGTTTTTATACTTTTCATACTACTGTACTATGCAAAAACTCAGGACAGTATTACACTTTTATTATTTCATTTTATGCTTATGTTCATTGGGTGTTTGGTGTTTCAGTGTTGGTGTAAATTTTCATACTTTTATACTATTATGAAAAAACTCAGGACAGTATTACACTTTTTTACTATTTTATGCTTATGTTTATTAAATGTTTTAGTGTTTAGTGTTTAGATGGTTACTGTTGCACCGAGGGACTGAGAGAAACGCAATTTCGGTCCTGTGTATGTCCTGTACATATTGCAGTTCTGACAATAAAGTTGACTTTGACTTTGACTTTGGATGGGCGAAGTCTGGAGATGTTTCGAAGATGGAAGAAGCAAGTTTTAAACAGAAGCTTAATGTGATTTTCAAATGTAAGATTGGAGTCCATTTTTATTCCAAGATTAGTAACAGAGGTGGAGAGGGGGATGTCTTGTCCAGAAAAGGAAAGTGTTGTTATAGGAGATGTTTGTACCTGGTGAGGGGTGCCAATCAGTATGGCCTCAGTCTTGGAGCAGTTTAATTGAAGAAAGTTCTGATTCATCCATGCCCTAATTGCCTCCAGGCAGGCAGAGAGGGCAGTGAGTGAAGATGGAGATGACAAGGTGGAAGATGAGGATGCTCCAGTCCTGATGTAAAGCTGTGTATCGTCGGCATAACAGTGAAAAGAAATGTTGAACTGATTAATAATTTGACCTAAAGGCAGCATGTAAAGGGAAAACAGCAGGGGCCCCAGAACCGACCCCTGAGGGACACCACAGGAGACACAGACTGTCTGGGACGTGGCGTTGCCAAGACTAACACATTCCAGCCTATTGGAGAGGAAAGATTTGAACCAGTCCAGGACGGTGTCGCAGAGACCGACCTCCACATGAAGACGGTGGAGGAGGATACTATGGTCCACAGTGTCGAAGGCTGCAGTGAGGTCAAGGAGGACAAGGATGGAGGGAGAGCCAGTGTCAGCAGCCAAGAGGACATCATTGGTAACCCTCAGCAATGCAGTCTCTGTACTGTGAGCTGCCCTGAATCCAGACTGGAACTTCTCATACAGGGAGTGTTGTTGTAGGTGGTCCTGCAGCTGAGCAGCAACAGCTTTTTCCAGCACTTTAGACAGAAAAGGGAGGTGTGAAATTGGGCGGTAATTAGAAAAAATGTCGGGATCCAAATTAGATTTTTTCAGAAGAGGCCTAATGATGGCAGTTTTTAGAGGCAGTGGAACATGACCAGATTGTAGAGACTGATTTATTATTTGAGTGATTAGTGGGCCTATTGCAAAGTGATTGGTTTTTATGAGAGACGAGGGGAAAGGATCCAGGGCGCAGGATGAAGGCTTCATTTTCTTGATGATGGCCTCCACCTCACTCTGAACAACTTCGTCAAAGCTGTTTAGGGTCCCAGAATGCAGACGGGTAGGTGGCACACTGAGAACAGGGAGGTTGTGGAGCTGAGATCTGATAGTGTCAACTTTGGTTTTAAAAGACGAAAGAAACAGGTTGCATTTTTGAGCAGAGTCCTCAAGAGTTTGTTTAATGGGATTAAGCAGACGAGTTATTGTGGAGAAAAGCTGTTTAGAGTTTCCAGGGCAGGTGTTGATGATGTTAGAATAATATATGGAGCGTGCTTCTTTAAGAGAATAGGCGTACACTTTCTGACGTTCTTTATATGCCTGTTTATGCACAGAGAGACCAGATGATTTTACACGTCTCTCAATAGCACGGCCAGTTGCCTTCATCTTACGTAGCTCATCAGTGTACCAGGGGGCTGAACGCGAGAAAGACACCAGACCTTGTTTTCAAGGGGGCGTGTAGGTCCAGGAGCTCCCGAAGAGATTGGTTGTAGTAATCCACAGAGTCATCTGCAGAAGGATGATTGACAGCGGTCAGGGTGTGAAGATCAGCAGACAGAACATCAGGGGAAATGTTTTTAAGGTCACGGAACTGGATGGGTCGTTTTGGGTTTGAAGCAGGCGAAGATGAAGGCACTTCCAGGGAGATGACCCTGTGGTCTGAGACACCCAGGTCATATACAGATAAGTTATTGATGAGTACAGTGTCTGTAATCACCAAATCCAGAGTATGCCCCCTGCTGTGCGTAGGGGCGTCAACATGTTGAGTGAGATTAAGAGAGTCCAAAAGAGACTTAAAATCTGTTGCCAGAAGTGACATAAGGTAAATTAGGTAACATTAGGAAAATGTTTAAAACCATTAAGACAAATATCAATTGTTTTCGTCTTATAAGATCTTGTTTGTGTGGAAAATCTGCTCAGTTGTACCTTCATGCCATGATTATGTCTCATTTCTCATACTGTGTCACTGTCTGGAGCCAAGCAACTCAATCGGCTTTAAAACCTATGAGGATGTTGTACTCACAAGCACTGAAAGTTCTAGACCAAAAACCATTGAAGTGGCACCACTGTAAAATACTTGATAAATATAACCTATTAAGCTTTGACAATTTTTTAAAATTTTCTTGTTTAAAATTAACTTTTAAATGTATTAATGGTCTTGTCCCTGAACTGGTGAGCAGAATGATTTTAAAAGTCAGCAGCTCAGGAGTTGCAACAAGAGGTGCAGTTGATGGAGACTGTAAACCTACAAAATACAAAACATCATTTGGTCAATGCTCCTTCTCATTTAAAGGTCCTCATATCTGGAACAGTTTACCATCAGCAATAAAAACATTGACTGATCTTAGAGGTTTTAATTCCCAGGTGAAAAAATGGTTGAAACAAAACCAAATCTGTGAACACTGAATCCTATAGGGACAGAGGAGCAGCTGTGTGTGTGAGGGAACTGTTTAAGCCATTTAAACTTCATTAAATTTTTATTTTATTTTAGATGTTTTTATATAGGGAACTGTTTAATCTTAATTAAATTTTAATTTTATTTTAGCTGTTTTTATATAAAAGTCCAACCAAGGACTGGGTTTGCAAATTAGCCTGTGGCTAGAAATCCTGTGTACAAGACAACGGTTGCTTCGTTTTTAACATGTAACATTGTTTATTGTGCTGTCCTTGTTCAAATAAACTTGAATGAATGAATGAATGAATGATGAATGTATAATATATATATATATATATATATATATATATATATATATATATATATATATATATATATATATATATATATATATATATATGTAACAGGTATAAACACTTTGATTATTTTGTAGTGAAATTCTTGCTAAAATATGTATTATAGTTGTCCTGCAGTGTGTGGTTTATAAACGCCCTCTACTGGTTGGCTATAAATATGACGTAAAACCGGAAGTTCCCCACAGTTGGTCAGCTCTCTGTTGTGATGGCCACACCAGTAGAGGAGCTAACTACAGTTTCTTTGTGCTGTGAACCACTCATTTTGCAGTGAAGAACTACTTCATCCAACCCACTGGCCTCTGAGAGTGTGATTATGACAGGACGGGTCCACAACTGTTACAATGGTGCCGTGACTCAGGACTTCAATCAAGAACATCGAACCTGTGCCATCCTGTCTGCTGTATCACTTCTTGGAGGCGTTGGTTTGCAGTGTTTTTTGGTTCAAGCTCACACCTGACATGTTAGAATTATAGTGTAGTGTACAAATATTGCTGTACAGTGTGACACAGTGAAGTTTTTTTTTGTCCCACACAAGTTTTGGATTTTATTTTATTTTATCTTTCAAGTTGGTGATTTTATTTCCCATGGTGTTTTGAATTTTGGATGTCTATTCATTTTCAAATTTCTGAATGATGTCTGCTCCTGGTAACCGCTTCTGGTTTGGCACACCCAGTGGTATTGGTAGGGGCAGGGGTATACCCACTCCCATTCAATTTTCTGTTGATAGTCCTACTCAGAGTGGTGTTAAGGCCTCATTGGATGCATTTCCTGGTCCCAGGGTTCATAATCCTGTTAACCACCATGCCAGCACACCTATGCCCCATGTCACACCTACACCAACTCCTGTTAGTGACAGTTCTGAGTGTGCGGCTGCCCAGATGAGGTCTGTTATCCAGGAGATAGGACATCAGTTGGCTGACAGCATCATGTCACGCATGCAGCCACACAGCACAGTTGCTCCCAGTTCTACAACCTCACATACTGTAGTGGGTGAAAAAGTTGGGACACTAAACAAATAGTGAATAAAAACTGAATGCAATGATGTGGAGGTGCCAACATCTAATATTTTATTCAGAATAGAACACAAATCACAGATCAAAAGTTTAAACTGAGAGAATGTATCATTTTAAGAGAAAAATATGTTTTTTCAAAATTTCATGGCATCAACAAATCCAAAAAAAGTTGGGACAAGTCCATTTTTACCACTGTGTGCCATCCCCCCTTCTTCTTACAACACTCAACAGACGTCTGGGGACAGAGGAGACCAGTTTCTCAAGTTTAGAAATAGGAATGCTCTCCCATTCATGTCTAATACAGGCCTCTAACTGTTCAATCGTCTTGGGCCTTCTTTGTTGCACCTTCCTCTTTATGATGCGCCAAATGTTCTCTATAGGTGAAAGATCTGGACTGCAGGCTGGACATTTCAGTACCCGGATCCTTCTCCTACGTAGCCATGATGTTGTGATTGCTGCAGAATGTGGTCTGGCATTATCTTGTTGAAAAATGCAGGGTCTTCCCTGAAAGAGATGACGTCTAGATGGGAGCATATGTTGTTCTAGAACCTGAACATAGTTCTCTGCATTAATGGTGCCTTTCCAGACATGCAAGCTGCCCATGCCACAAGCGCTCATGCAACCCCATACCATCAGTGATGCAGGCTTCTGAACGGAGCGTTGATAACAACTTGGGCTATCCTTGTCCTCTCTGGTCCGGATGACATGGCGTCCCAGTGTTCCATAAAGAACTTCAAATCGTGACTCATCTGACCACAGAACAGTCTTCCATTTTGCCACACTCCATTTTAAATGACCCCTGGCCCAGTGAAAACGTCTGAGCTTGCTTAGAAATGGCTTCCTCTTTGCACTGTAGAGTTTCAGCTGCAACGGCGGATGGCACAGTGGATTGTGTTCACTGACAATGCTTTCTGGAAGTATTCCTGAGCCCATTCTGTTATTTCCTTGACAGTGGCATTCCTGTTTGAGGTGCAGTGACGTTTAAGGGCCCGGAGATCACGAGCATCCAGTAGAGTTTTACGGCCTTGACCCTTACACAGCGATTGTTCCAGATTCTCTGAATCTTTTGATGATGTTATGCACGGTTGATGATGATAACTTAAAAGTCTTTGCTATTTTACGCTGGGTAACACCATTCTGGTATTGCTGCACTATCTTTCTGCGCAACAATGGTGGAATTGGTGATCCTCTTACCATCTTGGCTTCTGAGAGACACTGACACTCTGAGAAGCTCTTTTTATACCCAATCATGTTGTCAATTGACCTAATTAGTGTTAATTGGTCTTCCAGCTGTTCGTTATATGCTCAATTTCCTTTTTCCAGCCACTTATTGCTACTTCCCAAATGTTTTGGGATTTGTTGACACTGAAATTTTGAATCAACATATTTTTCCTTTAAAATGTTACATTTACTCAGATTAAACTTTTGATCTGTCATCTATGTTCTATTATGAACAAAATATTGACATTTGCCATCTCCACATCATTGCATTCAGTTTTTTAGTGTCCCAACTTTTTTGGAATCCGGTTTGTAGTATTATTTTCATTCATTCATTCAACTTTTATCTTTATTATCTTGTAATGCACTTTGGACAATGCAAGTTGTTGCTGGAAGGTCCTATTTAAATAAAGTTTATTATTGTTATTCCTGTTAACAATGTCTTTCTGTATCGTGCCTTCTTACAAAGACCTTTTGTATAAAACTTGTGTGCTGATGTAATGAAAATGAAGGTGTTAATAACAATGTACAATGATCTGACAGGATAAATGCTAACTCAGGGAGTCATACAGCTGTTAAACTGCTACTCAGTGTCATACAGCTGTTGAACTGCTAGTAAGGGTGTCATACAACTGTTATTGTTATTACGACATACACAATTGAAAAAAGTACCGGTACTTTGTCCAAAAAAGCAGATGCAGCATTTTTGATTTCCGTCCCCACCAACTTTCAACACAAAGTTACGCCCTTGGTCGGTCTTATGACCTAGACAAAAATAAGTGAAGTACCAGCTTCCAGGACAGATTTTAATGAAACCCCCTGAATATAATCACTGGCTGCACATCTAAAAATAATTAACATTTAGTCAACCTAGTTCAAGATGGCCACCAGGGGCAGCCAGCCAATAGGGGGTGCTAAGGCACCGCCCCACGGGAACTTCTGGACCATTTTATATTGAAGACTTTAAAATGAAATAATAAAAATGAAATAATAAAATAAAAATATTTCAAAATATATGCATATATGTTTTTAGTTGTGTAGGATAAATATTTTATGAGTAATGATGAGTTATATTGTTTGTTTCAAAAAACGTTTTCTGATTGGTGACATATTTCCTGTTTTGGGGGCGCTCTGATCTTATCCATAGACTCTCGTTATAAGTGGCGCATGCGCAGTTATTCCACAACGTTACAAAACAATGGGAAGATGCTGGGCACAGTTTTCACCGCCCTGGACAGTCCAACGTGAGCTCTACCTACCGATCGCGTGTTTCTGGCCGTTTATTTATTTATTTATTTTATTTTATTTATTTATTTATTAAGTCGTGCGGTCAGTGACTCAAGCAGGCTTGCTCAGGTAAGTTTTAAATAATTGAAAGCCCTTTATCTAATGTCTATTTGCATTTCTGACTGATATGCCTCTCAAATTTTAGATGGCTGTTTGTGATAAAAGCCTTCAGCTGACTGTTTATTCTAAAAGTGGCAACTGGTGAGTTTTGTTTTGTTCTTTGTTTGTGGAGTTAGGTTGCCAGTGCAGGTTATTGTACAGCATTGAACTCTGATGGCTACATTTATTTTAAGTTGCTTATAAAAAAAAATGATCAAACATTAATAATTTTATATACTAAATGTCACTTGTGGTTTTTACTATTTCTTAACACTGTATTGATCTGGAGAATGAAAACAAAGCCTCTTGCAAGTAGAAATGCAGAAATGTTTTAATCTCACTTATATTCCTTTCTATCATTTATATATAATTTATTTATTTATATATATTTTTGTTTGTTCTTTGTTGTTTTAGTGAGTCAAATTGGTTCTTCTCATCCTGAGCATTTAATTGTTCTGTTGACCTTGTCTTAATCTGCATTTGATTAAAAAAACATGTTTGAACTTGGGGAAAATTTTCATTTTGGAGAAACAGCCCCCCCTTGTGGACATTACAGGAACCGCCACTGATGGCCACCACAGCTACGGTAATCAAATTTAGTAAACAGAAAAATGGCTGCAACTCAATCAATTTTTACAGCTTGAAACTCTGGCATGAAAGGTGGCAGGCATCCTAAAAAGAATCACTCTAATATACATTAAAGTGGTGCCCTTTCAAAATAAAATGTCAATAATTTTCCCCTCTCATGAAGCAAAATTGAAGAATTGGAAATACCCTCTGCCTGTCTGTCCATCCATGCATGTTGTAAATGCAATAGCTTGAAAAATATGTGAGGTAACAATTTCCTTTTTGGTATGTGGATCCATCAAGACGTAAGAAAAGTTTCCTTTTGAATAGTGGGTTGCCATGTAAAAATCCAAGATGGCCACTGCAGGTAAACATTGCACGCTAGATAACTTGACAAAATAAGCACTGGGTTAACTTCCCTTTTTGTGTGGGGCTACATCTAGGCATAAGAAAGGTTCCTTTTGTAAATAACGCTGCCATTTCAAATTTCAACATGACCCCACACCCACACATACACACCCATTTATATGTAAACCATTTAACCCTATCAACTGAGGAAACTATGCTTTCTAGTTTATATATTGCTTAAAAGAGACCAAATATTGGTTTCATAAATTTTTATGGTATGTCTGTGGGCTATCCAGACCATGTTCATTCAATTTAATACACAAAATAATTCTTAGATAATAAAATATCCCCTTTTTAGTTCTGCCTTTTCTCATTTCCGTTCTGAACAGGCTGTTTATGATAATGAGCTCTGAAGGCCACGCCCTTCAAAAATCTGTTTACATTAACTCCGCCCTCCAAAGGGTTTACGTTAGCATTTCTTGCACTTTAGAAATGGCTAGTGCTAGCTTAAGATAACTTACCGAAAGCCGTATGCGCGCGCCGCCATTTGCTGCACCTGTTAGCATTAGCCCACCCAAATCTGAGGCTAATGTTAGCTCGTTCCTCCTCCGCCCGCTTAGCTTTGCTCGTTGCATGCGGCACATTGGGAGCGATCGCAGACACATATACAAAGTTCACAGAGTGTTTCCAGATAATTTATCCGTATGAGGCAACCTCTGATCGGAGCACGGTCCTCAAAAGCTAGCAGCTCTCGGCGGCAGATGGTCCCTTCGCCGGCATGTCCAATCCCTGCCCGCTTTGCTCCGCTCGTTGCATGGTCAGGCAGCGATCTGCTCGTTTTACGTCTGCCGGCTGCTCGTTGAGAGCGATCGCTAATACGCTAAAAATTGAACTAAAACGTAAAAATAACAATTATACTTTATTTATAAAGCCATTTAAAAAACCACAGCTGCAACAAAGTGCTGTACACATGAAATTAAGAACATATAAACAAAAGATGAGATGAAATCATGAAAAACAACAGTCATGTGTTTAATACAGAAGTGGGTTGAGCCTTACCAGGGGTTGCTAGGTGAGGGGCTGGACTCAGGTTTGGGGTGGGTTGTCCTACGGCTTGTGACGTCACAAACCGTAGGATTTGAAAACGAGACATTTATATCCCTGAAAAATAAATCTACTTAGAGTAAATACAGGTGACCCCCTACCTACGGCGCCTGCGACCTACGGCAACCCGGACCTACGAACGTATCATATTTAATAATTTAATAAAAATATGAAAAAAAAATTTTTTTTTTTTTTTTTTGTGTGTGTTTAAATGTTATTAATTTCATGTGTACAGCACTTTGTTGCAGCTGTGGTTGTTTTAAAGGCTTTATAAATAATATTTTAATAAAAATTATACGTTTTTTATCAGAATTACGCAACTTCCGGCCGTTCCAGGAAATGCCCCGGAAGCCATTTCAGGTAGCTCTGTTGAGCCGGCAGCTGGCTGTGAGGACTCTATTTCTTCCAGGATTGCCTCATATGGATAAATTACTAAGCTGGAATTGCTCTGTGGACGTCTCAGCCTGGAGCAGCAGCCATGGATATATCACTGATCGCTCTGTCATCGCGCCGGACCTCCGCGCGAACAGCAGCTCATATGGCCTGGCTAACAGGCAGCTAGCAGAAGCTAACACAGGCCTGGAGCAGCTGCCGTGTTTCGCCGCGCTGCTCGGCCCGACAACATCAACGCATGGCAACCTAAGATGTCGGCTTTGACCATCTCAAAGTAAGAAATTATATTTTTATTTATTCTGTATTAATTAATTATTTTATTCTGTAATAATTTTACAGTATTGAATGTGCTGTGCTGAATAGCAATGTTTAACGTTACTGTGTGTGTTTATGGATGAATGTGTGGTGTAATGTGTTAGATAAGTGTTTGTAAATAAAGTTCTGTGCATGTTTATGGCCCAGTATGTCAGCTTGTTCAGTCTCATGCCGATAAATTTGTGTGCGGCGCTCCGTTAGCGTTATTTCCGCGACGTACGAACGAAATCAGGACCTACGAACAAGACGTTATTTTCACCCCCTAGCTACGGCAGAATCGACCTGAGAACGGTCCTTAGGTCCGGAACTCGTTCTTAACTCGGGGGGTTTGCTGTATACTGTACCACTGGGTGCATTTCTTTGGCCCTAGGACTGTTTTTTAAAGAAGTAAATACCCAAAGTAGAGTAAAAAAACATTAAAAAGTGAATTTTGCATCTGTGGTCCCCTTTAAAAGTGTACTGTAGTTTCCTCAGATGTGGTGGCTGAAGATTAAATTATAGTGGCTAAGGCCACCATTGACCACCCCTTAGCACTGCCATTGTGCCTGGTGGTGGAAGGGCTCCATCCTTTCACCAGGATCTGCCACTTTGCTCTGATTCAGACAAGCAAACAATAAAATAAAATAGCAATAAGCTTCTTAGTGAAATTCCTACTCACTTAAATATCTTGCACAAAAAACATTAAGGTTTAGTACTTTCATCCCCTGTGCAGTTTCAGTCCATAAAACACTCATCAAAAAAACTACAAACATTCACCATCCAAATCTTTCTGCAACGGGAGACATCGGCGAACCAGTTGTTTTGATGTTCTGTCATATTTACTGTTTTGTTTTTAACCTGTTTAGTATTTTCCTCCATCTCTAACCAGCAGGCAGACAGGAAGTGCATGTTAGAAGCAGACAGGCAAAGGGTTCGCTGTGTTTTTCCACATTTATGTGTAACAGTTGTAAAAACCATGTGCACACTGAGCATAAAACACCGGTGGCGTGAGGAGTTTTCAAGGCGTGCAGTGTTTAATCACACATCCTTCAAAACCACCGAGCTGCACAATGGGTCCAGTCAAGGGCATGTCTCTTAAGCAATACTTTAATCAAAGCAAAAAATGCACTCAATTTAAGGAACAATGTTTAATAACCATCATTCGGCGTCCGTCTGCCGGGACCTTCTGTCCGATGAGGTTGTCACTGAAAACTCACAAAGAGGTGATGTTTTTGAAAGAGCGGCGAACGAGGTTTTTCTAGTCCATAATGCCCAACGGCCATGATACGTTTGTGTGGTTTGATAGGACGGTTGGTCCGGAAAAAAGTGATTATGCAGCCACCTTAGGATTCTTGTTGGGTTATATTGTACAGATTGTTCTGTTGTATTGAGTTTTAGAAAATGTGTAAAGTGTATTTGTACCACTTCCATGCATAAACAGAAAACTATTTTATATAAATTGATCTTTAACATACGAATGACTTTGGGAATTTTGTGGCATCACTTATCAGTGGTGATAATTTTATTGTTTCTCCATGTTTGTCTGTGGTGTAACGTAATTTAATTTTTTATTTTGTAAATTTATTCATTTCAAAGTTAAAAGAACACAAAAATACTATTTACCACATAATAAAAAATCAAACAGTACATGTATATGAAATGAAAGGAAGCAGAAGAAGATTAAATCTTGTATGCCCCTTCTTTAACAAAATTAATTCAAACAATTAATTCAAATACAGTGATCCACAAAAAAACTACACAATAAGTAACTCATCATACTTTACCATACATAACATTTTGACACCAACCAATTTATATATTTTTTTCCAGAAACTTAATTTTAATAATTTTCTTAAACAAAGTAATTGATTTTGCAGCTTTAATATCATTTTCTAAACCATTCCACAGACTTATTCCATAAATTAAAGTAGACCTACTCCTTAAACTAGTTCTATGCTGTGGCATGACAAAAATATCTGTACCTTTAAGATTGTAAGTACTTTCTTTTTACAAAAAAACGTTTGAATATTTGGGGGCAATTTGAAGTTTTGTGCTTTGTACAATATTAAAAGAATATTATAGTCAACCAAATTATAAGATTTCAGTAGTTTGAATTTGCAAAACAAAATATTTGATGGATGGTAATAATGTTTTCTAGTGATAATTCTTATAGCTCTTTTCTGTAAAATAAAAATAGGTTTAGTTACAGTTTTGCACGCTGTACCCCAAACCTCAACACTATAAATGAAATGTGGGAGTATTATTGTATTGTACAGCAAATACATTGCTTTATCGTTTAATATATCTCTAACTCTATACAATACTGCAATAGACCTTGATATTTTAGTTTTTACATAATTTATGTTTTTTCCATGACAACATATCATCAATAATTACACCCAAAAACTTCACCTCCCTTGTCCCTACATATCGTATAACCATCTATCTTAAAAGGAGCATCAATAGTTATCTTTTCTTACTAAAATCATATAATTAGTTTTTCCCAGGTTCACTTATTTAATTTAAACCAGTATTGTATTTTAACAAATTCAGTATTCATCGAGATATTTAATGAAACTGTCATGAATAAATCATTGCACATCTAAATCTGATTGACTTTTAAGATGGGTGTGACGGCTGATCGACCTCAGCAAACACAAAAACGTCTACAAGTTGGACAATTTTACAAACACTGAACTAAAATATTTTGTGGTAGTAGCTGCAAGTCAATACTCTGAGTGCTAACTGATGGTTTATAAATCTGTTCAATATTAAAGTCACTTGTGTCTGTCTGTTAGCAAAATAGCTAATGAACCATTGGATGACTTTAAAGGAAACTCAAAGTAATCGTTGGATGAACATCTACAGTAAAACCTATACAAGTTTGCACACTTTTATACACCTGAATCAAGTCAGGTGTGCGACTAGTGGGGGCTTTGAGCTGATTTGTCACGGTTATTGTAGAAATCACATGCATCAGAAGTACTACACAAGTACTGCACATCTCTGTGGGGCCCACAAGACAGAAATATATATCTGACTTTCTACCCCTATGTGTGATGAGCGCTTCCCATAGAGTTATATGAAACAGTAGAGGGCGCTCTGGTCATGTGACCTTATGATTCACTGCAGCAACGGCGTCCATTACCAAAACTGTCAAACATCTGCACTTGGCGTTTTTGGTAGACCTTGGTTAAATAACCCTGAGTTATGGCTGACTATGTAAGAAATGTAAAAAAAAAAACAAAAAAAATAATAAAATGCATAATGTGATAAATCTAATATTATAATTTATATAAACTATATAATGTACATAAAATATGTATATGAAAATGTAAATATGCCAGAAAGCTGTGTGTGCTATGGATGTAGCAACAGAGGAGAAAAGGGAAAATGTTTCTCCTTTCATAGTCAACAGATTTATTTATTTACCTGAATGTGATGTGATCTGACCAGAACTGAAGCTAAATGTGATAATAATAATAATAATAATAATAATAATAATAATAATAATAATAATAATAATGATAATAATGATAATAATATAATGATGATGATGATGATGATGATGATGATGATGATGATGATGATAATAATACAGTATTTAAAAGTGGTCTATAAAGTCCATGTAAAAGCTGTTAATATTGAAGTGGCTCGCAGATCGTAGCTGTGTACAGGCTGAATCATACAGTTTAATACAAGTTATTAAAATTACAAGCTGGTGTTTCCTCTGGTTGTTGTAATATTTATTCACAGTGTAAAATAATGTTGAACATTCTATTTTTTACGTATAGATTAGATCATTCATTCATTCATTCATTCATTCAACCTTTATTTATACAGGCTAGCCTCGTTGAGTCACGGGGACTCATTTACAAGAGGGACCTGTCTATCAGATTGACCTTTATTGATCCCTTGGGAATATTTCCATCCATCCATTAACTTTTACCTGCTTCTTCCTATTCGGGTTGTGGAGGTCACTGGTGTCCATGTCCAGTTATCACTGTGCGAGAGGCGGGGGACACCTGGACAGGTCTCTAGTCCATCACAAGGACACATAGAGACAAACAAGAAAAACAACCGTTCTCTCTCTCTCTCACCTAGGGACAATCTAGTTGCCAATCAGCCTAACATTTTAGTCTGTGGGAGGAAACTGGAGTACCTGTATAAAACTCACGCATGCACAGAGAGAACATGCAAACTCCACCCAGAAGGGGTGACGTGCTCGCTGAGAGGCAGCAGCTCTACCAACTGCACCACCGTGCCGCCCTTGAGAAGATTTGTCCAGGGAAATTAAAATTCCTGCAGCATCGTACAGGTGGTTGGAAAAAAGTGACAATGCAGCAGGTGTCAAAAAGTGACAGCAAGTATAAATAATGCAAAGTAAAAAATATACATACATATATACAGACTTAACAGTAAATAATACTATCCAACCGGTTAGTGGTTATTTTAAGGTGGTGGTTGTTGCTGCTCCTTCCCATCCTCTGTGTGCTGGTGTGGCTGGACATGGTCTGTGGTTGAGAGGTTGGTTGGATGTTCTGCAAAACTCTGCAATACCTTTGGAGACAGATTAAGGTAGAGAAATTAACATTTAATTAATGGACAACAGCTCTGGTGAACATTCCTGCAGTCAGCAGCCAGTTGTTGCTCCCTCATAACATGAAACATCTGTGTCATTGTGCTGTGTGATAAAACTGCACATTTTAGAGTGGCCTTTTATTGTGGTCAGCCTAAGGCACACCTGTGCAATGATCATGCTGTGAGATGGATTATCTCAATCAAGGAGACGTGCTCACTGACGCACATTTACACGCATGTGAACAACATTTGAGAGAAAAAGAACTTTTTGTGAAAATAACCAAAGTGTTGCATTTATATTTTTGTTCCACGTAGTTGTAAAATAAGATGTTCAATGAGTCTAATGTGAACTAAGTGTGGTTTTTTTTATTATCGTAAAGTCAGAAAAATAAATCTTTAATGAAAATAATGTTGCTTCTTTGTGTCTCCTCGAGTTCATTTTATGTTTTTGGTGCTGCCACTCCGGCCTTTTGTCTTTTTTCAATTTATTTTTTTACTCCACTGTGACACATGAATCAGGACATGATGAAAAACTGAAAGTTATGCACCATAACTCATGTTCCCTGAAGGAAAAGAAACGAGGTGCAACATACTTGCTATGGGAATTGCACCCCTCCGCTATTACCTGAAGGAATACATTCACGCCTTTACGGCTAGGGCGTCAGCGTCAGCGCCAGAGGCCCCGCCCTCTGGGTATTTAAGCGGCTGACGCCCATCCATCTTTCTCCAAAATTGCACTTCACCGAGCTTTCAGCATTGAAAAGGGCCAGATATGTTGCACCTCGTTCCCTTCCTTCAGGGAACATGAGTTATGGTGCATAACTTTCAGTTCCCTTTCAGTCAAGTTCTCTCGGTGCAACATACTTGCTATGGGAACGTAATTCATTCACGCCCTTGAAATGCTCAGCAAAATGCATGTTCCGCCTTAAAAGACAGGTATTTCCCAGCTGCTTTCTACAAGGTATGTAGAGAGCACAGGCTGAGAAGAAAAAATGCCAAATGTAAAGAACATCAATTTGATGTTTCAACTGGGCATATAGATAAACAACACCAGCTAGAGACAGCCTAAGCGTGCTCCACTAGTGTGAGTACTCATCATCTCCTTTTTCTCTCTGTAACAACCTGAGAAACAGGAGGAGCAAGGGACCCATTATGTCACAAGTAATTGGGTGACAAATGTGGAGGTAGAACACCCAGGTCAAGCACAGGGTAACCTCCCAAGTCCCTAAGGTGAAAAACTTTTCACTTTCTTTTACATATAGGGCACGACTGACAAGTAGGGCCCATCCTGATGTTGGATATGAAGAAGTTGAGGAACATGTTACAGTCACTCTTTGAGGTTAGTGAAACCTGGTGCACTGGGGGGGATACAATACTGTTGATAGTATCAAATAACACTTTGGGATTATTTTTGTTCAGGTGAATAAGATTGACAACCTGTTCATTTCCTGCCGTTCCCTTCCAGCAGTCATCCTCATCAATTCTTCCTTCCTCATGTTTTTCAGGTTTCCCTGTTTGTACATACACATAACCACAATGTAATTAGAGTCACTTTCATTATATTATGAGCTTGAGTCTGTTTACCTCTGACCTATTACCGTATTTTCTGGCATATAAGTCACACCTTTTTTCCTAGTTTGCATGCCCTGCGACTTATAGGGCGAAGCGACATATGATTTTTTTCCATATTTTAGACCAATTTTTGGCTCAGATATGACCGTTTTTCATTTTGGCAAAAAAAATGATGCAGTACCACTTTTGTCCGCTAGGGTACACCGACCGTTCCCAGCTCATGTGTCCGACGGCAACCTCCTCTGCTCGGACTGACTCTGTCGCAGCCCGGCCTCCTGCTCTCTGGAGGTATGAACTACTAAACCACAGGACATATTTTGTTGAAACTTACAGAAAGTAATCACTGGATGGACATTTACAAACTGTTAGCCATAGGAGACGTTTGAGCTAAAATTCAATTTATTTATGATTTATTTTTGCAGCGCGCGCAACCGTTTGGAAGACGTCAAAGCGAAACAATTTAAATCCTGCAGATTTCAAAGTCAAAGTCAACTTTATTGTCAAAATTGCAATATGTACAGGACATACACAGGATTGAAATTGCATAATGAACGGTTAAGCTCAGAAACACTTTTGCTATAA